>JAUMGZ010134097.1:0-17088 GCA_032359645.1 Pododesmus macrochisma
TATTTTTAAGAAAGTTATAGCATTTTCTCAAAATACCCATTTTTTGGACAATTTTGGCTGTTTTTCCTAAAAAATTGTGCAAATCAAAAAAACCGAAACTGATATGCACATCTACATCATATACTCTAACAGCCTACCAAGTTTCTTGGAATTCCTTCATCCGTCTAGGAGGAGTTCCTCTGACAAGGATCCAGGTGGACTGACAAACAGACAGACGGACGAAGTGCTTCACATTATACCCGAATTTTCTTCAAAAAGGTATAATAATAGACAAAGCAACCATAATTAAAAAGCCAATCACAAACATATTGGAAACATATGAATGGTTAAATCTTTCAAAATGATTCAAAGCACCAAACTAACATGCAAATGTGAAGGCCACAAACCATGGGCTTATAACATTTCCAAAAATAATATACATGTAGCTTAGTAGTTAATCCTTACAGTTCCTTTAACTAAAGGCATTTCATATGTATTAAGCTAAGAATTTTACAATTTCAAATTTTGGAACTGCAGTATGGTTATAACATTTCTTTACTGAAATTTGTAACTGACCAATTATGCCGCTTAAATATAAATATTGGTAATTATTCATAAAGCTGCAATTTTAAGAGAAGTTGACATGCATTGGATCTATTACATCACACAAAATTTCGCCTATCAGTAATTAATAGATGTACATAAAATAAGCCACTCTATCTTGTGTTGGAGTAGCTTGCTGGTACATGCTTTTCCACATTTAATGCCAATATGTTACAGCAAAGTGTGGTACATCTTAGTATCATAGTAATAGGAGTGTGTTGACTTCCTTTGTACAAAACTAGATAATGGACTTCATAGCTTCAGATAATACTTATCTTCATGCATCAGTAATATTCACACAATAGAATCAATACTGTAAAATCAATGGATAAATATTGGCCATTACTGCATTTCTATTTTGAATACAATTTAAAAACAAACACTTAATTATAACAATTTACAGACTTTATTGATTTAACGTGATCAAACATAATTAGCCTAAAATTATGTGTTATTTTCAGTACATTTAGAGGTAAGGTGTTTGTTGATGCTGTTGGTATAAGAAAAGTATGTAAAAGAAGATTTCAAGTGGTATACAAATTCACAGAAAAGATTGATATCTTCGTTGTTTTGAAAAGTGACACATTTTTTTTGAATATCCTATGCAAAATATGTGTAATTTGTGATACCCATTAATTTTTAAACTCGGGTATTAAATTTGCTTCATTGTTGTTAAGGTCAGGTAAACTTCCCCTCAAAGGATATTTCTATTTCAGAACAGGTTTTGATAGAAATGTAGATTTGAATCTTTTATGGAAGGAAATGTTTTTATGTATATATCTTGAGTAACAATACATGATGTAGGTAGGTCAGATGAAACTAATGTGTTTTATCATGCTGAGACTGCTACACAACAACTTTGTCAGGTCTGTATCTATAATATAAAAAAGTAACCACAGATTAACAACACAACATAGTGTACTGTAATAAACAAACTATAACATTAAAGTATCAATTAGAATAGTGCAACAAAGTATCAACTGAAAGAGTAACAAATTATCAATTAAAAGAGTGCAACAAAGTATCAAGTAAAGAGTGCAATAAATTATCAATTAAAAGAGTGCAACAAAGTATCAAGTGAAGGGTGAAGCAAATTATCAATTAAAAGAGTGCAACAAAGTATCAAGAAAGGGGTGAAACAAAGTATCAATTAAAAGAGTGCAACAAAGTATCAAGTAAAGGGTGCAACAAATTATCAATTAAAAGAGTGCAACAAAGTATCAAGAAAGGGGTGCAACAAAGTATCAATTAAAAGAGTATAACAAAGTATCAACTAAGTAAGGAGTGCAACAAATTATCAATTAAAAGAGTGTAACAAAGTATCAAATAAAACAAAGCAAATAATGTGATGAGGAAGAACTAAATAGTATAGAATAACAAAGTATAAAGTAATGTTTAGTTTGTGTTTGTAAACATTAGGGATTTTGCAATTTATTATCCCTTATCTTGTTTCTCCTATGAGTTTTTTTGAATCATTGTAATGCCATCCTTTACATAAAATAGGTTAGAAACCTTTCACAGTTGCGAACGAAAGGAAAAGTAACTGCAAAAATAGTGAATTTATGTCTGACCCATTGACCTCCAGCTGTCATATGCTGACAGTGTTGTTCCATCTTCATATCCAAGAATAATAAAATGTTTTCTTATGAATTGCAAATTAATTAGCTTTGATTTTAATTGTCCCTTGATATTTCTGTTATTTGATATCTATGTAACAGCTGTCAGGCGAGTTTTCTCCAAGGGGATGATGTATCCATTGTACCTGACAATCTGACTGTCTAAGCTATACATAATTTATACATCAGCAATCAACAACATTATATTTTTGTGCTTCTGTAACACATTGTTTGTATATAGCATGTTGTGATATGTAATATTAGATAAATGCATTGATTCTAGAATTTTGTTAGACCGAGATAAGTTCAGGTTTCCCAACCACGAATTTAAAACAATAAATTTTTAAGTTGTTTTGTGAGATTCTGTGATTTTATAGCTTTCATTTGATGATATGTTCACAACAACATTTCAAAGAAAATGTTTTTACTGGTATAAATTTGTATTGGAGGCTTCATATGTATCTCTTTAAAATTGGTAGAAATTTCCTAGTTGTAATATAATACGCTATTGCACAATATTGTAATTGTCACATACTCGTCAGGCCGATTAGATAAAGCATTCTCTTAAGTTTGATGTGTCATATAAGATCAGTTTGGGGCTAAATCTGACCAATTAAGGACTGCATGCATATGACAACTCTGTTGTAAGTTATGTAAATTGATATTTATCGTCCAAAAAGGAGTCTGTGGGTCTCTTGGTTGAAAACTATATTGTATACCCACGCAATGTTATTGTTAATTGTATTGTAAATATGTTGTATTCTTTTCTACACTGTAATAACCAGTTTGTGAGAATAAAGTTATTGTATTGTATTGTTTTGTATTGTATTGTACAGCCAGAGTTTTGAGAGATTATAATGACTACTAGTGTAATAATACAATTTAAATGATGTAAAGACATATCAACATAAACAATAAGCTGTCTCTCAGATATACATGAACCAACAGTTTCTTTAAAACTTTAATTATTTGTGGAAAGTTTACTTTAATGTATAAGTGTGTCTTATAAAAACCACAAAAATATATAAAAAGCTTTTGTAGCGATGTGTCACAATTCAGTGGTAACGCGTAACAACGTGCTTCTCTCTTGAAGGTTCCAAAATAATTTACATAAATTTTATTATTTTAAAAACATTAATTCATTATTTTAAAAAATTTACATTGCAAATAAGTGAAATAAATTCTCTAGAACAATACATTTGTGGTTTACACAGAAATGAATGCTGCCACATTAGTCATGATTAAAATGAGGTCAAGACCAGAACTCATTGGGGGGGCTAGCCTTTATACATTGATGTGTTTTATCAATTGAGTTTTTATATATAGGTAATACAAGGTGAATGCATGGTTTTACTTGACATTTCTCCCGATCGGTTCTTAATGACTAGATCATAATGACACTGTGTTATGTAAAACATAATTATAGCAAGTGACAACTATTTTGTAATGTCAGTGCACAGCGTTGATCCTAAGATTTTCTTGACATTTAAAAATAAAATACATCTTAGTATGAAACATTTACCGTATGTAAGGGTTATTTATCATAAATGTGTACAGATGTATTAGATTATTTTTGTACCATTAGTTAACAGTTGTCTTCATTTCACTTTCAGATTAGGATTATCTACAAGGTGAAGTCATGGAGGACAATGATGAGACGGAAAGAGGGGTGGAGGATATGATAAATCTCAGGTAATTATTGTGAGAAAGAGAACATATTACTCTTCTATGTACCGAGAGTGGGGAGGGTGTTAACTAGGAAGAGGAGTGAATTTAAGGACATACTATTTCCTGAGAACACATTGTGGTGTAGGTGACAACAGAAGGGAGACGGAGGACATGATAAAAATCGGGTACCAGAAATATTCTGTGAGAAACAGAAAACAATACCAGGGCTCTTTATGTCCAGGTATTGGGATGTGTATAGTATACAGAACTACAGAGGATAAGAGAATACAATACATTTATACCATAAGTTTTTGTGTGAAAAACTGTACATTGCTCTATTATGTCTGTGGTAGGAGCAAGTTAATTATGTAGCAGACAGAGGACAGCTAGTGCAACAATTTGTTTCACTCAGTGTGTCCGAGATTATATAGTACTTTAATGTGTTTACTGATATTCATTTCCTCTTTTTCTCTATATATCTCTCTATCTCTCTATCAACTCCCTCCCAAAATAACTTCCTTGTTTTCCTAATAAACTGTATTTACAAGTGTTGTTTTGAAGATTTTTGATATAGATCTTGTATTGTGGGATGTGTATTAAGATGCCTAGAGGTATGAAAGGTTAGGCAGTGGTGAGACACTCTCTCCAGGCTTGACGTGATAACTTGTAATATTCAAATGTCAAATTTTGTACATAAGTCATCATATTAAAGTGAGTTGTGTGAAACACCAATTATTTTTAACTTATTAGAGAGTACATACATTTTATTATGTCCTTTCTAACAGTTCTGTTTATATACCATACTTACATAGCTTTAGAATCAACACAGAGAGATTATTTAAATATGTACAGTCAAGTTTTGGTGGGGTATAACATCAGATTTAGCAGTGGCCTGATATTAATGGCAGGGCGTAAAGGAGACTCATGCCACTGTGTGTGGGTGGAAATCGTGGCTCAATATAATAGCTTGCAAATAATATATAGTGTCTCATTGGGGTGGGTCCATCATAAGTTAAGCAGCTAACCTGCTTAAGGTTATTTTTGGCAGTTTATTTCACAATTTTCTTAATTTAGTGTGTATTTGAAATTCTATTTTTACAATTGTCGTATTTTTATATTTAAAACTCAGTTTTATATTGACAGTTTAACTTTCATTTCAATAATAAGGCCTTAAACGTATTGAATTTGAAAGGTGCAGAAATCATGTCTTATTATTACAGTGTACGCCTATCAACAGTCTGTCTGTATTAGTATACTCAAGTTCTCTACTTACAATAAATAGAAGACTACACATAATGCTTACACTGAGAACGTTAATCAGAAGTAAGAATTCAACTTCACCTTGAACTTTTACATTACTTCAAACATAAGATATCGTGGAAAACCAACAACATCAAACAAGCAAAACATACTTGACTGAATAAGAATCAGTAGGAGAGATGCCATTGTAATCAACTATTGATGTTATCATCAAATATTTATACTTGATTACAGGAATTGAAATAAACTCCCAGTGTCCGAGTAGTAGTAACTATACATGCAATATGTAAATATGTTATCTTTACTATATACTGGTAACTGCTGATGGAGTATATTACAAAGAAATGGAAATAAAAACAACTTGTGTATTAGATCTTAACTATACTAGTAATATACTGGTGCATATCATAGTTACAAAGAAATCGAAATAGAAAGAGAACTCATATATTATGTAATCAAACTATGACTGTGACAGGTCTCCTTTTGAAGTTAATACATTGCATGATTTAAATAATCAAACTTTTAAATAGATCGCTCAAATAATGTTGGAGTTTCCAAATATTTCTATGTAGACGCACAATATGATTGGGCCTGTTTCACAAGAAGATGTGTGACCAAACAGTTATAGGAACTCCCTGTTCTTGTGGTTTACAGTTTCTAAAAATACATCTTTGAAGCAGGTTTTTGCAGATTATTTTAGGAGTAAGGCCCCTGGGGCGAAATTGGGAAAATTTATCAGCATTTTCAATCAAATTGGGAAAATTTATCAGCATTTTCTATCAAAGTGGGAAAATTTGTAGCAATTAAGGAGGCTGACTCTAATTTAATTGCCAGATATCTGCAATAGAGAATTTCATTTCCTCAACTGACAATGTTTAGAGACACATTATCTTTATTTTAAGCAAATAAAAAAGGCATGTCACCAGGACTGGTGAGACACGGGGACAGTTTCAAAATAACATCTGACTCTTGACAGTTACAAGACCCTGTCGTGCCAAAACCTAAGACCTTTAAATTAGGCTTTCTTCTCAGTATTACTTGGTAGGAGGAGGACTGGTTGGCTTGGTGTCAGTATAATGTGACCGGGTGAGGTATCGTGTCAATGTGTCTGGGGCGTGATATTTCAGGGAGACAGCACTATAAAGTAGCCATCCATAGTACGTACTGTCACAAGCAGACACTGTCTGGATATGACCTATTCAAGAGTTAAAGGGACGCTAAACCCCAATAAACAAAAAACTGTCTGCAACTTAGCTGGCTTTTATATCCCTGAAATAGAGTTTTTCTTTCCTTTTTTGTCAATCCTTTGTAAAGCATACAAACTTTTATTTTAATGTGCACAAACTTTGATTTTTATGTGAATTTTCAATATTTGATGTGTGCAACCTTATTGTTGTGTATCCTTCAGATTTGTTTTAAAATAAAAGTTCAAGATGGCCGACATGGTGGCCATGTTGAAAATCTTGTTGTGATTTTCAATCCAGAATGGTAACTAAATGTTATATTATATGGTATTACTCTGCCCCCTGGTGGCAGCTCTAGTTGTTAAAGGCAAACTATTGTCTCTTATTAATTTGTTGAATATTTCCTATTTATATACATGTATATGTTATTAACAAATGCTTAAAGTTTGCTATAAGCTTACTGTCCAGTTTCTGCCATGGCCTCAATATCTGTTATATAATGTAGACTCAATAATCTGATTACCTATATCCGTGGATAAGAGTCTAGTTCCACGGACAGGTAAGACTTATGTACTGGTACATTGTATGTTATTACGGTATGTATATAATGTTGATATACCTGCTCAGACCTTTAAATGATATACAGGACCTAATAAACTTTACATACGTACAGTAGAAGTTTCTATAATATCCTTCTGTATGTTTTAATAAGAGCTAGATGAAACTTTATGAAAACAGCTGTCAAATGGTTAACAAATCACTAAATAGGTTTCTATATTTCATACACATGAATCTTTCACTTAATTTGAATCTTTGAAAATGTAACTTATTTACCAGAATCAACGTAGTCAACACATTTTGGATTGTTTAAGAAATTTTAGTTGTGATGTGATGTCTGGCCTGTACTCTATACATAAATAGGTAGATATTGGTCAATCCTTTACATTCCACTTACTGACCATAATCAGCTAAACTCCTAAGGAACACGTCAACCATGTTCATACAAGAACTTGTTCTATATCAATGAGTTGTGTTTTAGCTGGTTATTCCATGTTCTTGGCCTGTTTTTACTCTAACAGAATACTTACAGAGTACCTCTGTCTGATTTACTTTCTTTAGAGTGTTTTTCATTGCACTACCCAAGTTCTATTAGTCAAACTATACTCTTATTGTTTTACAATGTGTGTACCTCTCTGATTCAGTTAGTTACATTTTATTCTTCTCTGATTCTGTTAGTCACATTTTATACTTCTCTGATTCTGTTAGTCACATTTTATACTTCTCTGATTCATAGTTGCCATCTCTCCCTATTTAGGAGGGAGTCTCCCTATTTTTCAAGCACAATTTTCACTTTTGATATCAGTATGATTCCTAAACCTTGCTTATCAACTTGCTATAACTTATTGTATATGCACAGAACTGCTTAAATGAGGCAGTTTACACTACTTCTTTGTCATATAGGGCATTGTGTATAGATATTAAAGACATTTTAAGATTTTGCTACACGTTTTCTCCCCCATGAAAATATATCAAAAATTTGGCAAGTATGTACCATGACCGTGGATTCTAGTACCCATGAGTCTACCAGTATGAAGCGAGCACCCTAACCACTGGTTCTCCACACATATAAAAAATTGACTTTGTGTGTTCAAGTATTCAGCTTTACTCTGCAAACATTTAATAAGAGTATTTTTGAAATTCTCCTTTTTACCCTTTTATAAATGATGTCCCCTTGAGTCTGATCCCCCTTTTGAACACATCTAAATCTTCATCCCTAAGGATGCCTCATTGTGAGTTTGGTTGGGAAACATCCAGTAGTTTGGAAAAAAATGTGAAAATGTGAAAAATTCAAAAATTATTTACTTTTTTGTTACTGTGTTTAACTTTGACCCCAAAATGTATAACCTATTTTTAACCTTTAAGTATCACATCTTGAATAAACTTTGTTCTCCAAGCTCCAAGGTCACTTCAAATATATATACAAGCAATTATAGATCTGGACCTTCTTAAGTTTACGGAAGTTTTTCTAATTTTTGTCAAGTTTAACACGTTTTGATCCCCTTGCTAAAACCCTGATTTGAAAAAATCTAAATCCCGTTTCCAACGTCACTGTTAATTTTAGAATGCTTCCTATGAAGTTTGGTTTAAATTGGTCAATTGGTTTTGGAGAAAAATGGAAAATGTGATCAACAGGTGAAAATATAATGGACATTTTAAATTCACATTGGGACCATTAAATCTGAGGCAGCTACACACTGACAAAGAATGATTTCTACAAAACACTTAAGACACAATGTTATCAGCCGAGATGTAATATAGAAAAAATACACTAAAATGTGAAATTCTATTTATATGCAAATTCTAGCCATTAGTGTGCAAGTATTTCAATCCACAATTCCTGTGCATCTCGAAATGATTATAACCTATTACAAAGAGACTGCGTCTCTACTTCATTTTCATCTAAATGTGTACAGGTCACACGTCTAGTGTGAAAACAGACTTAACTTTGCCTGTTTCTAGTTCTCTAGTTTGTACAATGGCATAATTCAATTGATCCCCTCTCTAACCATACAAACATATCAATCGCTAGCTGCTGTGCAATTTATATACGACGACACTAAATATTCAGATGACTGTAGGCACAGACATCGTCCAATCGCTTGTTTGCTGGGACACGTTAACGGTTTCTAACCAAAAATACTCAAGTGTATAAGAATTCTTTTTCAAAAACTGCAAAGTATCAATATCTGTATTTTTGATTTCAGCTAGTACCTTAAACTGAGACTGCAAATGAGAGAACTCTTCAGTTTTAATATTCACTTTAAGACAAATTAGTTAAGAAGCGACTATATTTAGCAGAAGATAATATTCTACATGTTCATGTGATCAATTAACCAAATGACATATTGATGTGACTTCATTGCTAAAAGATAACGGCTGATATCAAAACCGATGAAAAGTAATCAAATTTTGAAATATTGATATGCATGATCATTGGAAACAGAAGAGGCAGTGACAGTACTTAATGAAAGATAAAACATATTGATCAAAACACGGTTGTCACCAGGACGTCGAGCTTATACCACTGACAAGGTCAAACACCGAAGAGACACCATATCATAAAGCAAGATTTGTGGAAGGCATTATTTATCACGAAGACAAAATGGCTGTCATCACCCAAGAGAAGTACAACCAGATGCAGGTAGGATGCAATTATATTTTCAATTTTTTTTGTTATTTCTAATTGACTTTTTATTTTTATTAAAACTACAGGCCATTGACATTTCAGCTGCTGTTCTACATTGACTTGTTTACAGCATGGTAATGCTAATTAGTTTTTAGTTTTAAAATCAATTAGAAACAGATACTTTGGTAAAAAACAATGGTTACGTAACAGAATATTTAATATCATGATAAAATGAAAGATATTCAAGAGAGCATATAGCTCACACGTATCCAATGCTTTGTGTTGGAAGTACGGTTATTTGCTGAGAAAATATATTTCTATTTTAATTTCTTTTTTGTCATCCATGCACTTCAAGTAACCTTCCATATGAAGTCTGATTTCAACTTAAGAAGGGAAATATAATGTTAAGAAAGCAAAGATATATGTGACTTTTACTGAATCTTAATAGCATATGAAGTCCGATTTCAACTTACGAAGGGAAATATTGTTAAGAAAGCAAAGATATATGTGACTTTTACTGAATCTTAATAGCATATGAAGTCCGATTTCAACTTAAGAAGGGAAATATTGTAAAGGAAGCAAAGACATATGTGACTTTTACTGAATCTTAATAGCTGTAAACAGTTCATCAATAAATTTTGAGTAACCTCTACACTTGAACAGTGTGGAAATTCATCCCATTAATATATCAGGTTTGAATTAAATTTTACCAAAAAAAATGAAGCTATAATGCATGATACTTTTAATTAGGTGACAATATCTTTTATATTTCTAATATCATATTTTTTTTTATTTTTAAAACACTATTTATACTATTGACTGTTTTTGGACTAAATATGATTGCAGCCTACTGCAAAAACTGCAAGAAAATTGGATACAATTAATGAATTTGCTACTGTAATCTAAGCAAGGTCCCTTTCTCAAAATTGAGTTTTTTTTTTTAAATTAAAGTTAAGGTGTTTTACTTAAAAATCATTTATGAATTTTGCTGTGTTCTCAAACTTTTTTTTTTTTTTTTTACTTATGATGATTGCTCCCAGGCTACCATAAAAAATGTCAAGAAAATTAAACAAAAAATTAAGATTCTTTTCAGACTACAAGTTCAATTTCTCACAACAATAGTCACTTACCCAAAACTAACTGACCTTATATACAGGACTTGTGATTGCATACTACAACTGAAAGTGAGTTAATTTATGAAGATGAAAATGAAGATGCTACTTAAACTTAATTATAATTAGGTGACAAACTGATCAAAACACAAAACACTGTGCTACTTTTGTAGCCTACATAGGGTGTAAAAGGAGGAAGGATTAAACATGTTCTTAGCAAATGTCTTGTGCTTTGAGCACAAATCAATTGCTTTTACAAGTTACATATTTTCTCTCGCAATATCTACATGAAAACATAGCATATAATCAATGATACCTATTGTTTTGCTTCATCACATTTAAGGATAAGGTTTTGAATGCATTTTAATGATGTTTAAGATCAGAAAAAATAGTGTCTTAACAATGAAAGCTACAATTTATTTCCCCCTTGAGTGACTTTCACATCACAAGTCAAAATCTGGGTTCATTATTCATTGATATAGTTAATCTGGTAAGCTTCCACATGACAAAAGGGATTAATTGGTTGGACCTTGTATGGCTCTAAATTGACTATGAAGACATACAAATATGGTTAGTTAATGAGAATAGAATGGCATCTTATGAATATTGGGAGGAAGCCTTTAAAAAACAAGCCAAATTATGTGTCTTCATGTCTTTCCATTCTTGTCTTTGGGTTATAAATTGAATAAGATGACATTAACAGTTTTCAGCCTACATAATAATTATAATCTTGTATATATATCTTGCCAGGTCTTGGTTTTTATACACATTTCCCATAAACTGTAGAAGCCAGGTTGTACAAAATTATGTTTTATAATGGAATCATTATACTATTGTATCCTTATGACTGCATTTTATAAGTCAAACTTGTGCTAAATAGGTAAGGGTCACGTCTACCTTTCCTTTCTCTGAGTGGTCAAGTTTGTGTTAAAAAGGTCAGGGTCACGTCTACCTTTCCTTTCTCTAAGTGGTCAAGTTTGTGTTAAAGAGGTCAGGGTCACATCTACCTTTCCTTTCTCTGAGTGGTCAAGGTTGTGTTAAAGAGGTCAGGGTCACGTCTACCTTTCCTTTCTCTGAGTGGTCAAAGTTGTGTTAAAGAGGTCAGGGTCATTTCTACCTTTCCTTTCTCTGAATTGTCAAGAATGTATTGAAATGAATGGTTACATCTACCTTTCCGTTTCTGAGTGGTCAAGGTTGTGTTAAAGAGGTCAGGGTCACATCTACCTTTCCTTTCTCTGAGTGGTCAAGGTTGTTTTGAAATGAAGGGTCAAATCTACCTTTCTTTTCTCTGAATGGTCAAGGATGTGTTGAAATGAAGGGTTACATCTACCTTTGCTTTCTCTGAGTGGTCAAGGTTGTGTTGAAATGAAGGCTCAGTGATCAAGAGGTCAGGGTGCATGGTCTCCCTTTCTCTAGGTCAAGGTTGTGCTGTAGGGTCAGTGACTAAGAAATCAGGGTGATCTCCCTTTCCATTCTCTTGCCTCTAAACCACTTAGGCTGTGAGTTTGAAATCAGCTTGGATCAGGTTTATAGTTTATATATAAACAAAAAGCATTTAAAACAAGGCAAATGGAGTTTAGTATCACTAGCGCTTTCAATATTGCTTTGTCAGCAATCTTCTGGGAAATGTTTATCACTGACATTGAACAGTGACCCAAAAAATTAACCTATTTTCAACCCCTGGGCCACACCTTCTACACATTTGGTCACATTGCTCCCAGGTTACTACATACGCAATCATTAAGCTCCAGATGTTTCTGTTTAAAACAGGAAAATTAAAACATTTTGACAAATTTTCCAAATTTCAGTCCCTAGTGGCAATGAAGCTCAATCATCTGAACAAATCTGAAACCCATACCACAAGGGTAGATACTACTGAAAATTTTGGATGAAATTGGTCATGTGGTTTTGGAAGAGAAGTTAAATTTGTGAAAAGTTAACATGTATAAACTTATTTGGTAAATTTTGACCATTATAAATGTGTACCTATATTTTTGACTCCAGAGTCTGACCTTGAACACAGTTGGTTTTCCATGCTCCAAGGTTTACAAGGAAGGTATGCATCCAGCTCTGAAACTTAAGTCCATTAGAAAAGGGTTTTTCTAAATTGTAAAGTTTTCCCCATTTTGGCCCCTTTGAATCTCCTCCACTCAATGATACTTCTATCCTACCAATTTTGGTTGAGACAAAGACAAAGATGTGACCACAACAGCAGACAAATCAGACAGGATCTGTATAGGAAGTCCTGCGGCTAACTCGTAACTGCAGTCCAGATAGATGGACTATCAAGAATTCCGCAGAATGATATGTCTCGCCATTTCCGCTTTGACCATCAATCCACACATGGGAGAAAAAACTTTAATCTAGTTTTTAGGTATCGACCATGACCCAAGTATAAATGCAAAACACTTAAATTGCACTTTTGAGAATTAATCTAAAAACAAATAGTTATCGATGAGCCAAATGCAAAATTCAGCATCAAACAAATTAATAGACCACAAAATATAAGTCATATTTCAGCATCTGCAAAATACAATGTGATGCATGGTCTTAGATGTAACTATGATCCAAGGTTGGATGCCCTAGCACTTGCACTTTTGAAAATAGACTGAAAATGAAAACTTGAAGTTAATTCCAGCATCAACGTCAATGGACCATGAAATATAGGTCATATTCAGCATCTGCAGTATACAATGTAATGCATGGTCTTAGATGTAACTATGATTCAAGTATGAATGCCCTAGCACTTACACTTTTGAAAATAGACTAAAATCGAAAACTTAAAAGTTGGAGCTAATTCCAGCATCAAAGTCAATGGACCATGAAATATAGGTCGTATTCAGCATCTGCAGTATACAATGTAATGCATGGTCTTAGATGTAAAATGATTCAAGTATGAATGTCCTAGCACTTGTACTTTTGAAGAAATAGACTGAAAACAAAAACTTAATGTTGGAGCTAATAGTAAATGTTGACGCTGCATGCATGCCGCCACCGTTGGAAACACAACACCTTAGTCTCCCTTCTGCTACTTCGTCATGACGAGACAAAAACTGGCTTTTACACAAAATCATCTAATCATAAGCATGAAAATATTGTCCTGAAGTGATAATGTTTGGTTTTCTTTGATAGGGTAATACTTAAATGGCATAGCTGTATAAAAGTGGTGTAATTAGATAGAAAATTTTTGAACTCACAGGACCCCCCCCCCTCATCTCTGCAAAGTAAAAAACAGGAGAAAAAACTAAGCAGCAAGGCAAAGTTTGACAGCAAAGAAAGAAATTTAAAAGGAAGTGATGAAGCATTCAAGAAAATATGCAATAAAGTCTGGTCTGTCAGTCTTTATGCAATGCATATAGACAATTTATGTACCAAATACTATACAAAGCAGCTGAACTATGCAATTACCTATCAAGTTCTGATGAACGACTGCCTTGATTTACTGTACAACTTAGATAAGAGTAGAATTATTATAGAAATTGTCTTCTAATATATGCCTATCTTGAGATAACCTTTGTCTCCCTACATGCTTAAGCCTTCCTCCTTATTTGATAAACCTTTATCTTTGACCCTCAAGGTCATGCAGAAAAACTTACATGTGGTATTGGCCAAGGGTCAAGGCTTCTAATATAACTCAATTAACTCTGACCAGACTGCGTCGTCTGGAAGATATTTTCTCATTTACACAATTTTGCTCTATGTTTGCCAGTTTGATTTCAGCTGAACATTTTATATTTTATATATATATATATATGTATATATATATCATAATAATTTTTTTTTTTTACACTGTTTAAGAAGCATACTTGCCAAGTCTCCCTATTTAAGAGGGAGACTCACGATTTTTTACCCTCATTTTTGTATAAGAAACATTTGCCTTTAGTGGCCACAAGTAGGTACCCATTCGGAACTAGGCAAACAACTATATAGTAATTATAGGTTATAAGACTCTTTCATACACATGAGTGTTAGATAGAGATATTCCACCCTAGGGGGTTTTACTTCAATTTGTAACCTCCAAGGATGAAGTATCACTATCTTACACACACGTGTATGAATGAGTTTTCTCCAATAATATCTGTGTTTTGCATCGATTTACATAAGTTTGCAGTGATTGAAATTTGAGAAATGTACATTCGCGCCATGTTTATGCTACATTCACTACCTCAATATTAAGAAGTGATGCAATTTGATGGTTTTTCCCACATCACATGATGTAACGCTTGCGTTAAAAGGTATGTAAGATATATTTTTCTTACATAGCTTAATATGGGAGAAAAATCAATCTCCATAAAGAAGTGAATTTTCAATGTTCAACTCTTAGTAGGGTGATAGTACTGAAGTTCCACAAACACCTTGCTGATTCTGAAATTTTGTCACCTATGAAGCTAAAAATAGAGATTAGCTGCTCATGCAGTAAGTCTCATGTCATTACATTGATGGCTACTGTCACCATTGCTCTGTGTCAATGCACCCAAACAAAGATGGAACCGACATCCCAATGAGAGGGATGTCACACTGAATTAAAATAGATAGAACAGCTTGATTAATAAAGTGTTGATGTAACAGGAATGAAGACTCTTGACGATATATTGTCTACAGAGAGAGATCACTAATTAACACTTCTCCTAGATAAAATATATGCCAATTTAATGACAAAAAATTGTTGGTTTTGGAACACTGAAGGTTGAATTAGGATATAGTTGTAAATCAGGCACAATTCAAACTTTGTGCAATCATTTGTTCTCAAGTAAATCAAGGAATTATCCAGATAAGCAGGCTTTTATATTTTTGATGGGCAAATACCAAACATAAATTGGATACTGCAATTCCCCAAGGATTACCGAACCCTAACACTATTAAAGTTTAAACTTTGTGAAATTATTCCTTCTCAGGTCATCATCAGGGCAAGCAAAAGTTCTATTTTCAGCAATGAAGACTGTGATCTTTGATAGCCGGGCCATTTCAAAAATCTATAGGGTTCTGCATGCCCCCAAGGGCAGCCCTAATGCAAAGTTTAAATTTTGTGTAAATATTATTTTTCAATTAACCCAAGGACAACAAAAATTCTATTTTAGCAATGGTAACCTTGACCTTCAGCAAACCATGCCAAAAATCAATAGGCTTCTGTCAGCTTCCCCTTTGACAATCAAAACACCAAGTCCATATATTTTTGCACTAATTCTCTCTCAAGTTATCATCCGAAAAAGTCATCGGCAAGCAACATTCTACATGTATTTGTAGCAATGGTGCATGACCTTGACCTTGGTTGATCTTGCCCAAAATCAATAGGGTCCTGTGTTTTCCCTTTGGTAACCCACAAGCAAAGTTCAAACTTTCTGTGATCATTCATTTTCAACTCATCATCTGGACAAACCATGGACAGACAGACATTTAAAGTGATTGCTATAAATCCCCCCCCCCCCCCAAAAAAAATGCTGGAGAATAATAGAAATTACTGTAGTGATTTTTATGCCATTTTTTAAGAGTTTATCCTCAATTCTTCAAAGTGTTTATTTCCAATTTTTGCAATAAATTTATTCTGAATGTATATTTGCTAAGATAAATTCTATCATTGTTGCTTCATTAAGCAAAGTTTTGCAAACATTCTCAATGTTCCAGTTAAACTAGAATCGACATTTTTCACTATATGAATGTTATTTTGTACATACTTTGCCACATTTAATATCTCTGAAGTTCAATAAACATGTTAGGTGATATTTTACAAATTAAGTTCCATAATTCATTTTACTAAACATGCAACTGACATTTGGTTATCTCAGGATATCCTTAGCAGCGCCAAGCTTGAGGTATTAGATAACAGCTATCAGAGTAAGACGCCTTTAACTCCTTCTGCATACCATTTTTATCCTTTTGACGTCATGGTTTCCATGGTATAGTGTAATCTTGTCATATCCTTTTTTAACCACTAGAAAGTGTTTGTCCAAAATATGCCACATTGGAAAACAACATAGCTTGCCTATTAAAAGCATTAATTTTATAAAATAAGGCCATCCTAAATAAATTCTACGTTTTGCGTCGTCCGCGTGCTAAGGTTTCAGGAAAATTACCGTTTTGAAAAAAACAAACATTTCGGATTCGCATTCTCCATACCGGTCCGGTTTTAACTTTTTTGTCCAACATGCAGCTTCCTGTTGTCATTCAGGTCTAGCTTTCGATTTAGAAAACAGTAAAAGTAGAAGGAATGTGGGGGTGTTAGCCTCTATAAAGGCAAAGGAACGGTTCAAAAATGGTTTTTTAAGGGTTTTTTGTGGATTAGTATATGATTGAGCTTGATGACCAAGTATATTTCCGCAAGTGCTTTCACTGTTTCGTTCAGTTGTCAGGTCAGAAAGTTTGGGATTGTCTTTGTTTCTAAACACTTTGAATCATCCCTCGCTGCAAGATGATGTATGTTGTCTTATACCAAAGGCAAAAGAGAAAGGTGAAATAAGTGTGAATCAAACGTTGTGTATAAA
>JAUMGZ010134208.1:0-17084 GCA_032359645.1 Pododesmus macrochisma
TTCCTCCACCAGTAAAACTGGCACGTCTGTAAATGACCTTAGCTGTTGATCAGACAATAAGCCCTTAACACAAACAAACAAACATGTTGCAGTCTGAAACAGAGGTTAGATGTTCCTGTCTTTCTTCACTACAGCTGCAATGATTATCAGATAAGCAAGTTAAATAGAATAAAACTGGCAAAGATAACTTATTTAAGATAATGAAAAATGGGTCATATTTAGCATCTGCAGTTTGAGTTAGATGTACATCTTAGGATGCAATATACATGCATATCAGGTGTGTACAGTTTAGCATTTTAACATACAGCTTCCGAGAAACAGAAATTAATGCAAAAACTATTTTTTTAATTTAAGTTTACCTAAATGCATCACTCCGTGCCCGGGCATCTAAATCCCGTTTTATAGACGACATTTTCTTTGGAGTCTTTTTCCTGGAAAGATATTCAATATAATCCAGTCAATAAACATAGAAAGACAACATATTCAATGTACTGCATTTAATTAACATCACTCAAACCACCATCATACAACTCATTTTTACTTCTTTCTTCTACAGTGTATAAAAATTTAAAGAATTCACTGCTTTATGAACATGTTTATTTTACGTAATTCTAACACTTCAATACATTCATAACTACTGAGTTTAGCTGATAAAATAAATTATGTAGGTAAAGTAAAGACTAATATGTACATACTTTGTCCTATCTACTATAGTTGTATCTTGTTCAAAACCTCCCTCCTGCATCAACCTGTAACACAAAATCAACAAATTAAATCACAATGTTCATGAGAACAACTAGGAGTAAATATGTACATGCAAAACTTAACAAAATAGTGGAGGTCTCTGCCAAAGACTGATGCTATCAACATCAATATTCATTAGCTGACCTAGTTATATCGATCTAATACCTGCAGAAAAATCTAATTCTTTGCACTAAAACTATCAGCAAATACAGTTCCAAATACAACGTTTGTAAAATAGGTCAACTTAGAAGTTTTTTTGTTTTTTTGTAAATACATTATTAATTTGCTGTCATATTTTTATATAAATTTTAGCACTAGTGACATTTTCAATATATTTAAAACTTATTTCAACAAAATAACACAAATGTAATCTGAAGTCTGAAGAAGGAGGACCATCCACCTGATGATGGGACTTACCAGCAGTGGAACTCTCCGGTGTATTCAAGGTATCAAATAAAAACATTGTCTTATTTTTATTAGATTAATATGATTTACTCAGGAATTTAAAAACTTCTAATAGGTATACATGTACTTCTAAGATATTTTTTTAACAAATAAAGGAATGCTCCATTATAATAAGTAGTAAGACATACGTACTGTTTCATGGCCATGTTTGCCAGTTGCTGCATCAACCTGAAAGTTTCTGCACTGTTGATCAGTATGGAGAAATTATACTGGAAAGAGGAGTTAAAACAATACTAAGCATCATTGTTATCATTCAAAAAGTAACACGATTACTTATGTAAGATATCAGCAAAGTATAAAATGTTTGTCCGACATGTTGGTTTAGACTGGTATGGTGTAGACAAAGGACTTGTTATCATATATGTCATAGAGTAAACACAAATGACTTAGGTGCTGAACTCAAACTTATCATTACTGGTTGTATCTTAGAAGACATATGTAAACACAGTCACATAAGGTCAGTGCTTGATTCATCATGAAGTCAACGAAAAAATGAAATTAATCAAATATAGCTTTAATGTTTCTTAAGGGCTGTTCCAGAATTAACCACATGGGGTGGAAGTCACTTTTTCAGATGTCCCACAACCCATCAAATATTAAAACTGATTAATATAAGGAATGGTAGGCAGATGTGGATTGAAACCCACCACCCATAATATTTTAATTCAGGTGCCTCCCACCCCTCCTATATGGTAAATTCTGGAACAGCCCTAATGTAACTGAAGTTGTCTTTCCTGAATAAGGATCCCAACACAGCGCTATCCTCAAAATAAACAAGAAATATACTATATACCAAATGTATTTCATAACATTTCAAATGTTTATACAAACATAAATTTTCTCATATATTTGAAAAGCTGGATTGGTCAAAAAGATTCTTAAACGCTCAGTAAAATAAGATATATGTCATAACTTATCTGTATTTTACCTTCGCTGAGAATAATTTTTGCATTTATAATCAGACCAATACTAACACCCACCTCTGCTTCTCTGGTCTTCACTTCAATACTGTCAGGAAACACCATGTTATTACCAACATTCAATTTCTGTATAAAAAAATGAAAATGAAATCTTACTAACTTCCATGTTCACTTAAGCACACACGCACATTTGATTGTAAGTAAATCATGAATTCAGATACATAGTGGCTATATGGAATTCATGATTAACTTAAAAACCCTCTCATGCAACTCACAATAAAATATCAAGTTTGTTCTATTATATGTCATTTCCTCTCAATTTTTCAGACCCATAGAATAACTATAACATTGATGTTTCAGTTACTTTATGATGTAGCACTAATTTGCTGTTTGTAATTTTACAGTGCACCACTAAACTGCCTTAATTAGCTTTACAGTATATTACTACTTTGCTGTAAAAAACATGTACTAGTAAATTACTGTAAGTATGATCACAGTGCACTATTTATTTACTGTGTAATGCTTTGTTTTTGGTCCAATAAAGTTAATTTATTATTAATACAATAAACATCATCAAATTCCTATTATGGTCTTATTTAAAAGAAATATTTCTCACGAGTATATCAGTCCATCGTATGATGACCTTGGCCTCTGTTCCCATTAAGAAAGAGTAGAAACACAAGTGATTGATACTCAGATACATCCAGCCCTGACGAGGGACCTTACTCTTCCACAGGCTGCACGAGTAGTCTGTAAAAGTTACAATAAAGTATGCATGCAAAGTCCATTTGAATCACACACATAAGGACTGCATGAGTAGTATTTACTGAAGTTAAAATAACATTCATGAAGCACAAGTAGTCCATTAAACCTTAAATTACATATTACATGTAATACCGGTACATATAAAGTGAATTACAAGTAATTGTTTTAGTTCTTTTTATTAAATAACCATCTAAATGTTTCTTGGCCTCATAACATTTAATTATGAAATACTTACAGTTCACAAGTTTTTCGGCTGCTGGCATGTTAAACAACTTCATGAATTTTTTTGTAGCTGTTTTGAATCTCTGAGTTTCATCATCTATAATTATTGTAATAAAAGGCTCCAGTACTAAACATCTTCCAAAAAAGATTTATATAAGCAACTGCTTAAAAATGTTAATGAGATGTTGCAAAATGTAATCTACTGCTTCTACATCTATTCTATGCTTTTGACAGAAAAAAATTCATTTTCTCAAATAATTTCTGTTATATTAAATCAAGATTATATTCATCTACATACGTTTAATGTACATGTATATGTTTTGTGTATATTAAAATGTTGATGTTTGACACATTTAATCTATTATTTCATAAAATTGAATAAAGCTGAGGTGTGATGAAAACCCTGATAAAGTAAATTCATTTTTAATTTACTAATTGAGTAACTAAGTGCTGGTTTGTAGGAGGTTTATGTAGGTGTTCCGGTAGCCTAGTGTTTAAGACTCTCGTTTCTCACCAATGCGGCCCGGGTGTGATATGCGGTGTCATACAGGATCTCCAACCTGAGTACGTGCGGCACTCCGGTTTCTTCCCACAGAAAATATCCAATCGTGCTACTATCCGTGCCAACGAGAGAGATTTTGACATAAGTTGTAATAACTTGTATTTCAAGCGTTGTAAAATAAATAAAGTTTAAACTTTTTTTAGTGTTGTTTTCTCTTTTCAAATGAAATATTATCAAATAGTTTATCTTAAGATCAGTTAAATCATTTATCAACTAAAGAAAATTTATAAAAAATGGATGAATAATTAAAATTGCATTAGTTTCCTGATATATGGATAATTTACCTTCTTTCAGAGTAACCTCATTGGCTAGAAGACTCTCTATTTTACACTTTATGAATTCTGTGGCATCATCTGGGTTCTCAAATGCTCCTGCAAATAAACAAAACAATAAAATAGATAAATCTTATTTTGAAAATCACTTAAATGATAATAATAATCAGATAACATATCACTACACACCAAGGACATCTGTTTTATACAAATCTGTATTATACAACTCTCGTTTCTCAGGTGAATTTAATATCTGTGTATCTGGTTCAGAGAATTCTTCTTCATGTATGTAAACATGTAACCTTTATTTCCTAGATACCATATCAACAAATATTTACATTACTTCAACAATTCCTATTTAATCAAACCTGGGATGTCATATTAGGAATATGATATTTCTTGATCAAACACAGGTTTCAATAAAATGTTAATCAGCAGAATGTGTCACTTATTTCATTTAAACTAAATTTGGACATATAAAAACCAACTGTGTTTAATCCCCAAACACACCCTTTAATCAAAGACAACATAACAACAGGGGTCAACTGAACCCTCCTACTATAAGACTCCTTCCTTCTATATGCTGGAGGTAGCTATAATATGTTATACCCGGTAAGTTGTTTTTTATGCTAGAGATAGGGTATATAAGATGTTACAAGTTTGTTTTTTATATTCCTTACATACCCAGTGTTTCCATGAGATGCTGCTCCAGCCATTCCCAGTCTTTGTGTATATCTCGCTTGTTACTGGCCACTGATACAGCTGATGTCAAAAATAATGTCATAAGCATATACAAGTGAAGCACGAATATGAGGTGGAAATAGATAACTACAGCTCTTCAGCAGTGAAAACCGTCAGTAGTCAAAACTATGTATCATTTATCAACAGAAAAATGTCAATTAGAGCATAATTAAGAGATCAACTATAATTGGAGGCTCTGACTGTCAGTAAAAGGCCAAAACAATACTTATATTAATAACTAATATTAAACCTATGTAGTCTGAGAGATCTGTGTATTAGGAATTAATTTGTGCAATGATTGATCGTTATATGTTAGTTTTAAAGTGAAAAGCCAATGTACTAGTAATCTATCTCTGGTCTGTATTGGAATCAAATGTAAGCTATAAAACATACACACAATCAGACTTAAAATACGGGTATCTACAAAGTTCTTACTTACTGTAGCTTATTTCTGCCCCATGAGGTTGATGTAGGATTCTGTATGGGTGTGTCTATACAAAAAATAATGAAAAGCGAGAAGACATACACAAGTTGTGGTATGTTTGAAAAGCTGAAAAAAAGCTCATATGAAACAAACGTAAGTAGAACGGACCTATTTTCTGAAAAGGTGGTTAATTGGCAGAGTGCAGATTTTCTCAAGCTTCGCGATGACTAAGGACAACTCCTGAACTTCGGCCAAAAATGTCTTGATTTTTATCACATCAATGTTATAACAACATGCAGATAAATCTTTTACACGCCTGGTTGAGAAAGCGTGGAATTACTCTTATTACCTCATAATGAGTTTTACATAGAACTTAAAACTACAATTATATATATTAGTATAATTATTTACTGGGCAAAGGACTTTGTTCTTATGAAAGGTCTGGAACTGATGTTCTACTGTGATAGCATTAAACTTTGACCTTGTACCTTGTTGTCAAGGACTGTATCTAAGGTGCCAACTAGTAACCCTGTTATTCCTCCTCCTCCATAACCCTTCCTCCTCTGTAACACAAAAAACGGGTTGGCTCTTTCAGTCACCCTGAAATTAAAAAATGACTTCGAATTAAAATGTGCACATATAGACCTTTTATGCATACTGTTAAAATGACCGAGTGTTGTCAATATGTTTATAAATACATTACAATTAACAATATATTTCATCAGTGAAAAAGTATGAATCACTTTAACAAATTTTTCAAATACAAAATGTACTGCTACTAGAACATCTTACGACTTTCAAACTTACTCATATATTTATATATTTACAAAATTCTTATGAAGATTTTACATATTCTTTAAAAAGTAATGACAAACAAATTAAAAAACAAGAACTGAACATATTGTCGATGTTACGCTATCACATACTCCCACAGCCATGGCTTTGTCACTAATTTGTACTTTTGAAATTTGATATTAAAGGATAGTTAATTTCTAAAGATCAATAAATCTCTTATGTCCTTATCCCCAATCACCTCCTACACCCCCTGAGTCCTGCATTCGCTGTCCAGCTCAGCAAATGTTCAAAAAGGTTCATGAAAAATGCAGTACTCATGATTCTGTTCAATTTGATATGGTACATGACCATACCTAAAATTTAGATATTTTGACCCCCCTGACCAGCCCCTCTCCCCCTTCCAGATTTTCCTGAACACAGCTCAATTTTTATTGCAAAAGGCAGTACTCATCATTATGTTCAAGTTGATATGCTACATGACCATATTAATTATCTTTTTTTATTTAGACCCCCACGTGCACCCATTCCCTAGTCCCCCTCACAGTGGCTCACACCCCACAGGTCATGCAGCAAGCAGTTCAATGAATGATCATGATAACAATAAAAATATATTTTTGCAAAATGTAGAACTCATCATTCTGTACCAACTGATATGATACATGCTTAATGTAGTGGTTACCGCATTATAACACATTACAATCAATAAGCAGAGATCATAATAAAACAATTTTTATAGTTCAAGCTAGGTGTAACAACGCTGATCATGAATTTCATGTATTTACTGTTTGTGTAGGTTTAATAGTTTTGCAAACATGTTTTCGTTGCATAATCTTTTCATAGCCAGGTTATGACTATATATTTGGGTTTAATGTTAACCTCCAAATAGATTGTTTCCAAACTTTGTGATTTCCATTAATGTACCAAGTAATGACTGTCTATCCATTTTTAGTGTAATACAACATCCCATTTAGATTTTACCTATGTATCCAATATTACACATCCTTAATATTTAGACTGTGCCATTTTCAGCTATTTTCAAGTGTTTTCTCTGTATGTTCTCTATATTATGTGCAATTAGAACTAGGAAAATTACAGCACATCATAAGAATTACTAGATTCTAGTCTAGATCAGTAATACATTTATATAGCCAGTAGCTAGGTTAATTTGAAAGCCTGTGATCACCTGGTAATATTTAAAGTAACATATCCTTTTCAAGTAAATTATCAATGTATATTGTGAAGAGGTCTTATGTCAATTTCATGCAAGACTTCTTCCCTTTAATATCAAAGAGCTCGAGGTGACATATATAAAAATGACCACTCCTCATGTGGTGATCAGAACACCCACTTCTCAAGTTTTGTTCATTGTGCTCTAAATGCAAAACATAATTTAGAGCACATTTTGATGAAGACTATTTAGTATCGAACAAAAACAATTTTCTACGTAATATCGAGATAGACTGTTGAATTTCTCTTATATAACAATAATAAAGATAAGGACTTGTGTCAATATTGGTCAACGACCTCTCAAATATTGAGTTATAGACAATATGGACATTATACCACAAAGCGTTAGCCAAAAGAACCTCCTCTGGTTTTAACCACATCTTCAATTATCACGGAGACAACTGTCGAGCGTGTTAATCATGCTAAACCATTGTGTTCTTCCTGAAGTAGTGGGCAACTGTGTTTTTATCAGCTGACTGCCATTTTAAGTTACTTTCTCGGGACTTAACTTGACCAAACAAGTGTTAATGCTAGAGAAATTCCGAACAGTGTTGTTTACGTTTCATTTTGATGACTTCCGTTTCCTACATATTTAGACTTGCTATTGCCCCAATATAATTAGAAAAACTCCACATGAAAATACAAACTTATACTCACAACATTGCTGTACAGGAAAATGACAATCTTAAACATTATTTCATCGATTGTTTCATGGCAGAAAGGATCTGGGAACAATTTAAGATATGGATACACCAAGTAACATCTGATTCACAAAGGATATTTTTTCTGATAATGTTTTACCTGGCTTTAATAAAAAGGATAAAATAGTTTTTTTTAATTTCTTACTATTTGTGGCAAAATTTTCCATTAATAGAAGTAAAGTTACAGGTGATCAGCTATTATTCACGGTCTACAAAAAGGGATAGTATTTTATATCAAGTCTTTAGAACACATTAAAGGAAAATATGTTAAAATTAAAACAGAATTTTCACAAACTTCCTGAATAAATATCAGAGGAAATGGCTATTAATTTGAATGAGTGTGTAGCATAAATAAAGCATGATATCACAGGCACTCAACGCAAGCTGTTTACATCAACAATTTTTTTTCTCGACATGACTTGTATTATAAGGGGATGTCGAGAAAAAATTTGTTGATGTAAACAACTTGCGTTGAGTGCCTGTGATGATATACATCCGTAGATTTTAAGGATGAACGGGAAGTAATTGTAAAGTGAAAATTCATATATTGATATTGTACATTTCTATAAATCACACAAAGACAATACATAATAGATATCCCCTCAATTATGTGAGTATGTATGAGAGAGAGAGAGGGAGATGTAACGAAGAAGCTATGAAAGCTACATGCTTTGTCATATGTAACTGTGTGTATATGAATGTGTATGTGTGTCTTGTTTAAGTGTTTTTATGTCTGTAATATGCTATAGAATGTTTATTTTTAACCGTGTTAATGTCAGAGGCGTATATAGTTCTATCTAAGCATCTGTTAATACCTTTTAAGTTAAAACTGATTTTCAAAGTATAACTATAACAAAAACTAGAGTTTTAAGTAAACAACATATGTTGTAGATCATTATACGAACGTTTCTTGTTAGATTATTCCTCTAATCTGTGTATACTTCTTTCCTGTTATATTTGTTAAATGTATGTAATGTTTTGTTACAATTACAAAAAACAAACAAACAAATATTGCTGTACATTTAATACCTTGCACTTTTCTATCTATGATTTTTATTTTTCAAATATTGTACTGTTTTCATGTCACATGTATATACCAATCGTAACTGTTATATGCGATGCTTCAAAGGGCCCTTTTGAAAAGAAACATATTCTATTCATTTAAGCATTGGACTGCTTTCAGTTGGTATTCATAGGAGATAGCTAGCGCTTCATGTTATATTTGCCGTTGTCCAGTTGGCATTCATATCTGCTATGAATGCCAACTGAAAACAGTTCAATACTTATATTTACCATTTGCTATCTCATTGTAACAAACTAAACGGTAACAAAATATATGAGAAACTAAACGATAAGCATTGGGAAACTAAACAATAAAGAATGAGTGATGGCATTCATAGGCGATATGAATGCCAACTGAATTCGTTTGGGATATATAGTGGCATTGTCATGTGATGGTTAATATAAACATACAACTTTCTTCCCAAGAACAACACAGGTGTCTCGTGATTGAACACACATCTAATAAATTCAATATTTTGATGATGATGAAGAAGAAGAAGAAGAAGAAGAAGAAGAAGAAGAAGAAGAAACAGTTTTGTACATACAAAAACAAGAGAAGAAGAGACGTCTCTGAATGGTGCTATTCATTTAAAATAGAATCATATAACTCATTAAGCTACCATTTCCCATGGTTCGAACAACCATTATGTTACAATGCATTGTAGGCCCCGCGCGGCTACTTTGGTGATTATGGTAGGTTATCGACCTGTGTGTCCAAAAGGCACACCGACAAGAAATGTCCCAATCCACATCAGCATTGCAAACAAATGCAAACCTTAAGGAGACAGTATTTTGTCAAAGTTGTTGAGTCTTCTCTTTGGAATGAACTTGAAACATAATTGACATTGCGCAATAGATGTTCTTGGCAACATTGACAACTAATTCTTGAGGTTTCGTGGGAGTGCTTCAGTGCCACAATGACTTTACTAAAGAATAAAAAACGTTTAATGTTTGTAAACGTTTGATACGACGGACATTGTACAATAGATGTTTTGGTAGCATTGACAATTAATTCTTGACGTGTTTAGTGGGAGTGCTTCTGTTCTTGACCTAACCAAGGTGACACGATTTCTTATCTATTCAAGGTTGATCGGACTCCTATATAATGTCTCTAACTTTACGATAAGGACCTCACAAGAAAACTAATACTCTAAATTCAATATGTTACGTTTGATGGTAACAGTTGCCCTTTGTGGGTATGCAGCTGCAATGGTATGCCCACCATGTACCATGATCAAACAACAAGAACCATTAAATTGCAAAGGAGGAATGATACAAGGGGGTGGCTTTTGTGGATGTTCGGACGCTTGTGCCAAGGTATGATTCTTGTTAAGACCAGAATGTTTACGGAAAAAATTAAACTTTTATTGCATGTTAGAACATTATTCATTGGAACATTTTTCACGCCACAGACCTTAATAGTTCCCAAACTAATGCAAGACTTAAATAAACAATGAGAATATTCTAACGGTGTTATGATAAGTGTCAGTACGAAACCCCATGTCCGGCTTTATCAGTTTTGTCCAAGTGAAAATACCAGATTTAAGAGAGAAAGTCTTTATAATGCAAAGGCCATTTTCTATTACGCAGGAAACAATTAACTATAGCAGGTTACTTTTGTATTGTGGCTGATTTGTCTTCTATGGTGTACCGTTATGGCCAGCCACTTTCGCATTGTAAGGGGCGCTTATCAAGGCATGAAAGCGAAATACCGAAAAGACGAAAATGATAAGGCTATAACTATCTTTACTTCGCACCCAACCACGTGAAAAGACGATAATTAACATATCTGGGTTTTCAAAGCACGAGGCACAGAGGCGATAATTTCGAGGTGAAAAGTCGAAATAACGATAATGCGAATAACGATTCGCCAGTGTGTTTTAAACAGCAATATAACTTCGATTGGTGTTTGATTAGTTCATTAATAGATTTGTTAAATTGTTGTTAATTACCCCTTTATGGTCCTCTATTGGTGCCCTTTGGAGGCAGAGCTAAATCCTTTGAATACATCTGTATTCCTTTTCCCGAAGGATGCTTCTGTTAAGTTTGGTTGAAATCAGTCTTATTGTGGATAGGTGGACAACTTAAAAAAAAATTCACATATTTTTGTTAAACTTTGAAACCAAAATGTGTGACCTAGTTTAACTCTAGACTCACTTTGAATAAACTGCACACCAAGTATACTATGTACATATGCAAGCACTAAACTCTTTTACTTGTTTATTAGTAAAATGTCAAAAGTTCCCGATTTTGGCACCTAATGAAGCTAACTATTGAGCGTCCGTCGGTTGCGGTCGATTCGTAGATATGCCTGTAACCTAGGACGACGCTCTCTTACAAAGATATTTTGCTGACATGTTCCTATTTATAACTTTGCGTCTCGTTGTTGCTTAAAAGTCTGATCTATTTTATGTCTAGGACAATGTGTTTCTTGTAAGGTTTGGTGTTGGTTGGGTCTTTTTATATCCTTGCGCTAGTTGCAAAGTTCTATTTTATGTCTGTGTGTTGGTTACAAAGTTCGACGCCTTTTGTGTTTTGGTGGCGACAAGTTTTGAAATCTGAGTTTGTTAACCAGTCTATTTGAGAAATATTAGCTTTTGACATTTCAAAATATTCTAATGATGGGTTACCTATAGTTGTGGAAAATGTGGTCTCCGATAATGATCGAATACGCCGTGACAAAGTTTGATCTTAATTCGTACCATGTCCCGTCATTGGCGATAAAAAAGGCTTGATCTCCTTGTGGATATAGGTACATGTATAATGGTAAGTTTATATGGTTGTGAACTCGCCTGCGCTATGTCATGCATTGACAAGGTTTCTGAAGTTGCTTTCAGATAGGTTTTTGATTTTTTCCCCCAAAGAGTAAGAGCTTGATGATGCTTTTTTTGAGTGACGTGAAGAGATGAAAATGTTTTGTGTTGGTGTCCAACTTTTCAATACTTACTCTTTTGGTTGTACAAAAAGTTGGCACTATTTATCCAATAATAAACTATCAATGAGCAGACGATGTTGACATACCGACAATGGTTCTCCAAATGATGTAAAAACGGTCCTCGCGTACTCTTTCTTCTGGACTTGCGTAGATAACACGCAAGCATTCTCCTTTTGTACTCTGATGAAGATAACATGGTTTGATTCCTTCGAATACTACAAGGCATGGTGCGCTCATGTATGTGGCACAATTTAGTATTCCTTAATGCACTTAATAATATTCGGTAACGTTTCCTTTAAAATGACAATGATTGGCACAATGGTTTGGTTTCTGTGCATACTCTAATCTAGTGGACAAAGTTCTCTCACGGGATGCTGTCATAAAGGTGTTAAACCTTCATTTTTTATTGTATTGTTTTTATATTTAACGATTTTGTTACAGTGCTTCGTCTACTAGAATAAGTTTGTATCCGGAATATATAGTTATTTATCCACATATTTAAGAGTTGCAATTTTTTAACATGCTTCAATTAGTTTCTTATAATGTTCTAAATTTAAAATGTTCAATACTTCAATAGATCGATATTTGTTTATGTTCAGGTTGAGGGTGAAATCTGTCAAGCTGCACCGGCCACGTTTGGTTTTATGACTCACGGCAAATGTGATGTAGGGTTCGAATGTGTTTCCTCTCCCATGCATCATTTACTTGGAACTGGAACATGTAGAACAACAGCGGAAGATAACCGTACGTTTGACTCAATAAGATATTGCGTTTGCGTTGAAGGGTTATGGACATATCAGCTTATTGCGTAAATTGAAAGAACTAGGTCATGATATGCTAACGCAAAAAGTTGGTCATATGCAACAACATGAAAAGTTGCTACTTATATTTACAATTACCTTCAGTTTGCGCGACTTTAAAAAAAATATACGTATATATTGATGTAGAATGCAAGACAACGAGCACTAAAACATTAAGTAGCAAGAAGAAACAGGACAAACAGAACAAAGGCTAGTGAAAAACAAACAATAGCCTCAAAAACTTCGATAAATAGTTCCCGATATGCTGTACGTTAATTTCTAAAGTAATTACTTATACAAGACCATTACTGGACCTAACCTGCGTCGCTGGGGATACAGTACTTCGGGAAATTTCCTGTCATATTTTATTTCGAAAATAAGTTATATTCAGAATTTCTTGCATGGCTTTAAAATCTAGAACAACATGCGTAATTTGAGTATTGTCAAGATGAATCTACGGGTAGAGAGGATGCCCCAAACACGTGGAAATTCTATGGAAATCCCATGTTTTTAAATTAATGTTAAGATGACTTGTAAGTTGGATGATAATTTGAAGAACGTTTTTGTAAAAGATAACATTTATCTGGTTATTAATACTTATACATAGAGACTTCTTGCATGTAAAATGCATATAAAAATTTGAATCAATATTATTGTATTCTACAGGCTCAGCAAGGTTTGTTGATGGTACACAGACTCAGTGCCAGCTTACCAAGGCCCAGATGAGCATATCTTTTGTAATTTGGAAGGGACAGTGGATGCCAAAATGTGATGCCATGGGCAATTATATGCCAGAACAGTGTGACAACGAAGGTAAACCACTCTTCTAAAATAAAAGCAATAGATCATAGAAATAGATAGATATTTATTGCATTTCTATATTTACTTTTTTATTTTTTTTTATTTCTATATATGACTTTCTAGTGTGTAATGTTATTTGAGACGGTGTCACTAGTCAAATTGACAAAACAATTTCTTAACCACTTGTCTTTTTCTTAACCTCTATTTACTCCTCTCGTGAAACTGTATGGAACCATATACAATTATACATTGTAGTTATAATTGTGTTAAATATTATAAGGATTTACTTTTCAACAGTGATACTGTATGGTGTATTCATAGATAACCATTAAGATTTACTTTTTTCACAAGTAAAGCAGGGAATGGCAGCCATGTTTTTATTCACAAATCCTATTAATAATACTGCATTAAGATTGGTCAATACACAACAAGGTGATATCTTACACCCTTAAAAAATATTCTGATAATACTGTACATTAGGTAACCATTACAAAGAACATCCTATTGTGCCATAACATTAATGTACCTCTAACCACTTGATTTCATTTCAACAGGGAAATGTTTCTGTGTTAGTGCTATTGAGGGCACACTCCTAACATCCAGAGTACATGGATCTTACAGTGGCTGTGAAGTAGTAGTGGCTATGCATATGGCCATGACAACAGTGAAACCAACAACAAGCAATTAAAATTTACATGTGGCTATAACCAATCAACAAACAATGATCACAAGAAAATGATCTTTTACACATGTACATTAATAAAAAGTACAAAATGCAAATGAATAAAGTATTAACATTTCACATTGTTCTGGTTATGAAATAGTCATCTTTAAAGTATCAATGAATATCTAGGTGAACATTTCCATAATGTGTGTGTGTGTGGGTTACTTTTGCTTAACAAAATTGCCCAAAACTTTAACACTACATAAAGCTTAATTAAAATAAAAGTTTAACTTATCTTCCTTGTACTACACTAGTCCTTGGTGTAAACAATGTACAATAACCTCCATTGAGCATGATTACAACACTGACCTCAGTGTTAGTGCATTGATATTAGTGTAACAATATAGAATTACCTCCTTTGGGCATTGCAAAAACCACAAACCCTCAATACTAATGATCTGGCTAACAATGTAGAATTACCTCCCTTGGATATCACATTCAACAATAGTCCTCTGCTAACAGTAACAAGAGCCATTCAACCCAGGGCAAACTTGAGTCAATATATCTTTTAAAACATACAGAAAAATTCATTTATTATTTTGGGAGTTCTAGATTAAATAAATCAAAATTCCACTGAAAACTGGCTGGCTAAGTTCAACACACAGAAATTCTTCTAAAAATTCAACAAATCTCTCCAAAAGTGGCAGTGCACATCTTCAATATGTCTGTAATAGATGTGCAAAGTTTTAGAAAAATCTACTGAAACCTGTTGGAGATTCAGATTACACAAACTCAGTACTGTATGTTAACGAAAGTGTAAAAAATGGACTAGGTTCAACACATGGGAATTTTTTTTTATAAAAATTCACCATAATCTCTCGAAAAGGGGAGGTGCAAATCTTCAATGTGTCTATCATGAACGTGCAAAGTTTGAGAAAAATCTACTGAAACCTGTAGGAGATTCAGATTACACAAACTTAGTGCCCAAAAGTGTTTCTGAAGGACGGACAGACCGCTACTAGTCGAGCGGCTACTAGACGTGCTTCCGCCTTCGGCGACGCAGGTAAAAATGATCTGTTAAACAATATGGAATAACCTCCCCTGGGTTTGCATACAACACCCTTACTATATTTCTATGGTCTATTGAGGCAAAGAAGTCTCAATTATAAATAATATTCAAGGAAACACATTTGCAAATTACACAAGACAGATTACAGTTTGTACTTGTACAATTACTGTAACATGTAGAGAATGTTAACAAACACATCAAAAATACTCCATATTTTCCAAGAAATAGGAACACAAACAACTTGTAGCTTGGCATTTTGTGTTTATTTTAAATCTAAAATATAAATAACGAATACTTTCAAAGATATTTACAATCAATATTTAGAACATATTTCCTTTGATGTCCTTGATTGGATATCAAAAACTAAAACTATTACAAGCAGAAAAAATATCTACAATACAATTTCCATCAAATTTTACAGGTGTTATTTACTTGATAAACAAAGCAATAGCAATGTCAAAACAAAAATAGATGTGTTTTACTATATTACTGTATGTTATGATTATCTGAGAACAAACAAGAGTTGTCTAAGGAGACTATACCTCCCAAATGCTAATTATAGAAACTGAAAATCATAGATGGGTGTTAAAATCAATATGGAATACAAATGTACTGTATATAAACTTATTTTGAATTCTTTTTTATCTTTATACTTGTACGTATACGTACTTTGTTCTAATAGGTCTTTTATTTGATCAAAAGACTCCAATTCTCACTGTGTTAACATATATCAGATGTATAATTATAATCACTGATGTATTGGTACAAAAATATCAACTTAAAGACATTTTAATTGAACTGTGACGTTTAAGATTTCTAACTCTTTTAGAATGAAAGGAAAACAGTTGCATAATACTGCACATGACTCGAGATACAAAATATAGGTCACGGCTAGGTACTATATTTTTGTGTGAACGTGTAGTAATCTTCAAACTGTAACCACACAAGAAGTTCATGTTTGTGAGACTTGAAGCTCTGCAGAAATTGAAATAAACCTAAGATGTAAATAAAACCATGTAAGTGAAAACTTTTATGTTACAATGACTTTCTTTTGAAATCAATGTGCACTACTTCTCAAACTGTAACTACGCATTAAATATAAAAGTCATTTTTTTGAGTCTTAAAGCTCTGTAGAAATTAAACATACACCTTAAATCTAACCAAAATGATTAAGTAAAAAAGGCATCGGGAAGCAGAGCACAATACGCCCATCTGCAATTCTTAAGAAGAGGTTGACAAAAGGTGATGTGAAGATTAAAGTTGATCAGTCAAAAATTACTCATGATTAAATGAGCAGACTTTGCGGGTGGGTGACTTGATGGAAACAAAGGTCTATAACTCCCAAAATTACAATCAGAAAATAGTGGTCATCGAACTCATTCAAGCTTTTGAGGTAAGGAACCTGCTTATGAAGTTTCGAGCAAATACATTAAAATTTACTTAAGATATTGAGCAGACACCATTTCAGCAACAAAGGGCTATAACTCTCAAATTTACGAACACAAAATTGTCAATATCGAACTCGTCCCAGACTTTATGGCCTTTAACATTTTTGTAAAGTTTGAAGTTGATCTGTCAAAAATTACTCAAGATATTAGAGCAGACACTGCAGATGGGAGACTCTTGCCACAAAGGGCCATAACTCCCAAAATTACGATCAGAAAATAGTGTTCATCAAACTCATCTAAGCTTTTGAGGAAATAAACCTTCTTATGAAGTTTCATGCGAATATGTTTAAAATTACTTAAGATATTGAGCAGACAACATTTCGGCAACAAAGGTCCATAACTCTCAAATTTACAAACGAAAAAATGTCAATATCAAACTCGTCCGAGATTGTATATCCATATACAAATTTTGTGAAGTTTGAAGTTGATCTGTCAAAAATTATTCAAGAAATTGAGCAGACACTGCA
>JAUMGZ010134318.1:0-29443 GCA_032359645.1 Pododesmus macrochisma
TTAGCTTTCAATTGTATTAAAATGAACTTCATATATGTTTGTTACAAAACTGCATATTTGGTTTATGTTGATATGTGATATGAAGCTTGAGAAATATATTTTTGTAATAGTTGATCTCGTTAAGTTTAGATGCAAAGCTAAATCAAAACATGTTGTAGTGATGCACCCATAGGCCACTATTTAAACATTGGATATATGGGCCTAGTTCTACAAAAAAACATTGGAAATAAGGCCTAGTTCTACAAAAGAAACATTGGAAATAGGGCCTAGTTCTACAAAACAAACATTGGAAATAGGGCCTAGTTCTAAAAAAGAAACATTGGAAATAGGTCCTAGTTCTACAAAAGAAACATTGGACAAAGGGCCTATTTCTACTAAACAAACATTGGACATAGGGCCTAGTTGTACAAAACAAACATTGGCCATAGGGCCTCATTCTACAAAAACAAACATTGGACATTGAGCTTAGTTTTACAAAACAAACATTGGACATAGGGCCTAGTTGTACAAAACAAACATTGGACATTGAGATTAGTTCTACAAAACAAACATTGGACATAGGGCCTAGTTGTACAAAACAAACATTGGACATTGAGCTTAGTTCTACAAAACAAACATTGGACATAGGGCCTAGTTGTACAAAACAAACATTGGACATTGAGCTTAGTTCTACAAAACAAACATTGAACATAGGGCCTAGTTGTACAAAACAAACATTGGACATTGGGCCTAGTTCTACAAAACAAACATTTGACATAGGGCCTAGTTGTACAAAACAAACATTGGACATTGGGCCTAGTTCTACAAAACAAACATTGGACATAGGGCCTAGTTGTACAAAACAAACATTTGACATAGGGCCTAGTTGTACAAAACAAACATTGGACATTGGGCCTAGTTGTACAAAACAAACATTGGACATAGGGCCTCGTTCTACAAAACAAACATTTGATATAGGGCCTAGTTCTACAAAACAAACATTGGACATAGGGCCTAGTTCTACAAAGCAAACATTGGACATAGGGCCTAGTTCTACAAAACAAACATTGGACATAGGGCATAGTTCTACAAAACAAACATTTGACATAGGGCCTAGTTGTACAAAACAAACATTGGACATAGGGCTAGTTCTACAAAACTAAATAAAATAATATAAATAAATATAAAATATAAAATAAATAAAGCTTTTCTATTAAACCTATTAATATTATAACAATAAAATAAAGCTAACATAAAAGCTATACATTATCAAAACAAAAACTTAGCATCAGCATTTTTATCATTGATATTATTTTCATTATCACATGCATTTATACAGGTAATAAATTTCTTGAGCAAATTAGTATGACGTTAGATAACTTTTTTTACATACTTTCATTTTTAAAGTTATTGATGAACACCAATACCCCATTCAAGGTGTGTTTCTGTGTACATTAAAATGCACTCAAAAACTCACATAAAGGCATACACAATACATAATGATTGTATACTTTGTATATTAAAATCAAATAATTGCATTGGTAACATACCCGAAGAGGTTCTTATGAAGCTCTGAAAAATATGGGTGGGGTTTTCTTCTGCACTTACCCAAGACAAAGGATGAAAAATTAATCTACATCCTTAAAGTGAATATCCGTCCATATGAAATCATAATTTTTATTATGTTTCATGTTTTCTATTCAATTGTGTGCTTTAAGTATTCATATATATATATTATCTGTTACAATAAATTTATTATACAGTGCTTATTTAGTAGTCTTTTTTATCTCAAGTTTAACAATTGTGTTTTTTCTGTCTCAAAAAATACAGAAATGTCTATATTTTGAGAGAAGGGAAATCAAAACAAACATATGAACAACAAAAATAACTGTCATCCTGATTTTTGACAAGATTCTCAAATTTGATCCTGAATTTCTACAAGTTACAGTAAATTTAACAAGCACACTTGCCTTATATCTGAAAAGTTGAATTTCCCTAGTATAACTATACTGTGTGCATAGAGTGTACACAGTATTGCTATACCATGTCATGGTCAAAAACAGAAATCAGCAATAAATACCAAAAGACTGACAAACAGCGAAAAGATTTGTTTTTTGGGGTTTAATCTCCCTTCAACTCAAATATAGGTCGAGACAGTGTCTGCTTGCAGCAGTGTGCACCTACGGCAACTTTATAGTGATGTCTCATTGAAATATCATGCCGCAGACAAATTGACATTATACATCACTCAGTCACATTATCCTGACACCGAGCCAACTAGTACTTCTCCTACTTAGAAAGGTTGAGCGCTTAGTGGGGAGCAAGAAGATTGCCTAATTTCAACGCCTTAGGTTTTGACTCGGCCAGGATTCTAATACCAGCGGACACTCTACCCCTGAACCACTGCACACAGTAACAGTGAACATGACATCTGAACCAAACAGGTTGCCATAACAAGAAAAATTACACTTGCAACAGAGTGACTGGCAAACAAGGTATATGTATTGCTATACCAGACATGGTTAAAACAGAAATCAGCAATACATACCAAAAGTCAATCAAGAAAATCTAAAGATATCTTACTGGCTGAAGTAAATATGTTCAATGATGGTTGCAAAACTAGCCACAACGCAGTATTTTACTATTGCTATTTCTCTTAATACATTGTAGAAAAAGCCAGTGGAAATAGAAATGTTGTATGTCAAAATAATTCCTGAACTTCATTTGTATATATTTACCCTGCAGAGTCCAAATGAACCAATGCTTCTATTTATTGTTAACTAGCTTGTGGTTAATTAGTAAGTAACTGAATAGTCCACCTAGTAAGTCGTAATTAAAGAATATTTGGGTCTCATTAATACACTGGTCGAATAAAAAACGGATGTACCGAACCATACTTGATTTTCCTTAACCAGATATGTGCATGGCAAGCGCTAGAAGCCATACACGAATCAAATAACCATAACCAGTTACCATTCTGAAGCAGAGGAAAGTCACGAGGAGTTCGGTACATCCGGATTTTAGTTTGATCACTGTGATTAAGTTCACTGTGAAATATACTCTTTGTTGTGACAGCAAGTTCAGTACTAAATAAAATTCAGAAGTAGTTTCATAATTTACAGAGTGTTTATTATTTCAACAACTTTCATAAACAATGTACTTAAGTATTGCGTGTAAAATGCTTAATTTAAGCACTTAAAACATGATAAGTTCAACAAAGCAATTTCATTTAACAATTTTTTAAAGGCAGAAAATTCACCAGTCATACCCCGGCCACATTGGAAATATATATTAGAAAAGTCTATCAAACTGAAGAAAAATCCGATCAGATTCCGCCACTGGTCATTTCACATTATATCAAATTAAGTGTAATCTCATAAAATACTGCATTACATATTGTATAAGGAATCCCTAAAATTAATACCTCAAACAATGGACCAACAAATGCAGAATTCACTATTTTATCCTTAATTTTTAATACTGGTAATTCCTTCTCTGTGACAAATTCAATTTTGAAATCACAATATTGAACCAATACACTAAATTATGGCAAATATTATTAATGCTACTTTGAAATTGCCTGGCTCAATCTGGTTATGGGGTGAGCAAACACATCCTTTCAATAACAATCTGCTGTCCTCGTCTGTAGCTGTGCAATCTCATAGTTTTGCACCCTCGAACCAGAAGAGGCCCTTACTGCATGTTGGCATGTCTCGTTTTGACAGTTTCTTTAAGGGAGCCTCTTCTTTCATGTTGGAGTAGGTAGATGAAATTCTGTCTTGTCAAAAATCAGAGGTCGCCTCTTTGGGGTGGAATTACTCTCCGCTGTACGTGTTGTTAAGGATAAGATAATATTCACAAAAATGACACATTGAAAAAATATTCAACTAATAATACAATGGATAAATGTTAAAATCTCATTTTTATGAAAGATTATAAAACCTTTATAATAGATAAAGATATTTCCTTGTGAATTTAAGATGTACCTAACCATTATAATCTGACAAATAAATTATTTTGCATGTGAAATTTTGAAGTTGATTGTTCATAGCAGCACATGTTCAGGGTGAAGTATCGGAAATATATTTAATGTGTAATGAAAAGTTAAACATAACACTCTCTTTTAAACAAATAAATGCTAAGTGATATATCTTGGATAACCCTCCGCAACAATGACATTTTTCAACTTATGAAATTTAAATCAGCTGTAATTTAAAGATATGGAGAAACATCCTAATTTATAGCTAGCTTTCTGCAGATCATCAAGATTAGTAAAGTTTCTAAAAGTGTGTGTAACTTATCAGAGTTTGAAATGCATACATAGAAAAGGATATTTGTGTAGAAGTTTAAACAGGCCTGTTCCTACACTCATAGGTATTCCCATAATTATACACTCGCTGACACCTGTCAAAAAAGAAAATTACATTTCGATTTCTAAACACTTCCAATTTTGACACTAAAGTTGAATTACTGAGAGTAATAATGGCATTTTTTTCCTTTTTAATCAAATTAATTACCTGGTTTGTTTTTATTTTGTAAAGGAGTTAAATAACATTTCACACAAACAGCTTTTGCACAAAATAAATCATATTTGCTTAAATATTTGAATATTTGCATTGATCAAATTAGACACAAAACTGATCAAAAATAGATATTTTATGATGTCAGAATATGAAACATAAAGTAATTGAAAATACATTTCTTATGATGAAGGATGTACAAACAAGTTTCAACATTCACATATTAACAAAAACACACACCATTTATTGCATCTCTTTGACCATGGTAGGCTGCCTCAAAAAGGTGATCTGCTGTCTTCTCAAACTGAAAGTAAATACATACATAAACATCTTATTGTGCTATTAATTCCTCTGCTCAAACACAGAATGTTCTGATATTTACAGTTGAGAGATTCAAAGTAGACGCAAGATAAAAGATCAGTAAGTCCTTTTGGATGTCACAGTAAAGCTGATGGTTTAATGTAAAGGGATTTCTAAATTCCAAACATGATAAAGAACCCCATGTGAAGCTCTAAATAGACTCATCCTCCTGTCTGTCTCTTCTTATTTAATTTACTTTTATATAGAATTACTGTTGCCTCTTCTCTTCCTGCTCTCATAATCTAAATTTACTGGTGTTTCAATTTTATTTTACTATGACCTGCCTCTTTTCTTCCTGTTCTCATAATCTAAATTTACTGGTGTTTCAATTTTATTTTACTATGACCTGCATCTTATCTTCCTGTTCTCATAATCTAAATTTACTGGTGTTTCAATTTTATTTTACTATGACCTGCCTCTTCTCTTAGTTTCAATCCTGTTCTCATAATCTAAATTTACTGGTGTTTCAAATTTATTTTACTATGACCTGCCTCTTCTCTTCCTGTTCTCATAATCTAAATTTACTGGTGTTTCAATTTTATTTTACTATGACCTGCCTCTTCTCTTCCTGTTCTCATAATCTAAATTTACTGATGTTTCAATTTTATTTTACTATGACCTGCCTCTTCTCTTAGTTTCAATCTTATTTTGACCCAGTATTTATTTTATCATAATAAACAAGCATGAGATTATATGATGTAACCCCATTAAAACAAACAAATTCAAGCATCAAATCATTTGGTAAAGCATCAACTTCGCTAACTTCGTAACAAGGCAAGTAAAATTGACAATTGTGTGGCTTTTTGGTCTGGTTGTTCATATAGCATAAACTTGCTCGAAAGACATTTTCTTATAAAGCAATGCACTCACTAAGAGCACTGTGAATTCCAAAGATAACAATTTGACCTTCAAGTTAGTTCAAATACAAAACTGACACAACATCAACTTTAAACTATTAAATGTTTAATTTTCAGAGGTTGAATGGATTATCAATACAAATCTGATATAAGAAAGTGCTGATAGTTGTTCTTCATAGGGTATCAAATATACATAAACTTACCGATGCTAACATAAGTACACTTTCTTTCATCTTTGCCAAACCAAATCTGGTAATACCGAGTACTTCACCCTGAAAGAAAAGCAACACAATTATATTGGTGAGTACACTTAAACATAATTTTATCCACAGAATTCCCTACAAAGCATCAGTGATTTATGGTGATTTTTTTTAAATCAAGCAGACAGCAACTGTCATAGCAATCCTAATACAAGAGTTTTACAAGACATCAAGTGAGCCATCAAGTATCTTAACATTGAGGTGCTGTTAATCAAATCTCCACTATAAAACCAGTAACTTCATTAACCATCTACCTGTGTTGGGAAAATACATTCATAATTCATTCAAAAATACTGTCAAATATGTCCCATTTATCCAGCCACATCACTATTCAGTCATTTTAAATGGAGGTGGCTGGACTAATGGAGCTCAACTGGGATAAATATGTGAAAATCAGGAATCAGATATGGTTTAAAAAGGGCTGTTCCAGAAATAACCAAATGGGAGGGGTAGAAGGTACTGAATTAATATATTATGGGTGGTGGGGTTCAATCCAGATCTGCCTACCTTTCCTTATATTAAATCAGTCTTAATATTTAATAGGGCCTCTGAAAAAGTGCATCCCGCCCCTCCCTTTGGTTAATTCTAAAACAACCCTATTGTATAAAGGTGCTTGATGCCATATCATTATATCTGAATTTACCTTGAATGTCATAAGGTCAGCCAGTAACATGACATGACGTATGTCTATGCTCATTCCATGGTTACTCATGACGTACACGATCTCTTCCATGATGGTGGTACGAGCTGCTTCTATACCAAGAGTCTTCTCCACTTCAAAAGTGTTGTTTGATGTTGCATGTGTACCTTTAACACCTGCAAAATATATAATATTCACATTATAATTCCATAATTTAAAAGTCGTCTTAAAAATACAGCAATTTCTTCGCAATCAATGTATAAGAATGGTCTTGTAAGATCAAAATTCTATTTTTTGCTTTGAATCTTTTTTCTATTCAAAGAATGAGAACTTCACAGTTAGTACTATGTCATATGGTTTTTGGTAAAATATAGCACAATGAATATAATATATTCTTAAATCTAACACCAGTCAAATTGCCATTCAAATCAATTTAAAGTACTGATTATTCAATTAACTTAGTTTCTATAATAGACAAATCTCTCCTTATTCCCCAAATATTTTTAAGGATAGTTGAAATAAAAAAAATTTAAACAAACTTTTAATGCTAAAAACTAATACGAACACACTTGACCTACCTTGTGTAGCAATGACTGCCCTAAGATTGTCACCTTCAACCAGCAACTTATATGTTTCTTGTTTCTTCTCGTCTATATGTATAACTGCACGGGTCACTGAAGGTATCCCCTTTAAGATTAAAACATAGGAAATACATCATTACTGTGAAGTGTTTAAAACATACAATTACATTTCACTAAGTTAAACATGATAGCTTTCTTTAAAACACTCATCGAATATTGAAACATAAATACTTTAAAACTAAAACTTACATAAATCTGAAAAATACTTAATATCATTTATAAAATAAAGAATCAAGTGTTAATAAACATCATACTGCATTAAACAACACACTCAGATAATTTTTCCCAATTGAGTTATGAGATAACAAGTTTATCCTCCAGAGACTGGGATAATTTGATCTTGCACAAAAACTGGTCCAAAAAAATTTCCCTAAGGAGCCTCTACAAAATGGCATTTGATGAAGCATAAGTGGTTTCATTCATTGTTTAATGGCCAGTACTTGTTTATCTCGTAATCCTATTTTCATGAGATTTCCTTGTCTGGGGTACACAAATGATTTTTAAATCCAACCAAAATCTTCATTATTTATAGTTCTCTGGTATTGAATGACTACATGTTCATACTTTCATCTGATTGGTCTCCTTATTTTATTGATGCGCTAACCTTTATCATAACATTTGGAAGTTCCACTTCAGAGTTTGTAAGACATAATACAATGAAGTGTTACCTTTATCATAACACTAGAAAGTTCCTTCTTCAGTGTTTGAAAGACATAGGGCAATGAAGTGCTTACCTTTATCATGACATTTGGAAGTTCCTTCTTCAGTGTTTGTAATACATAGTACATCGAACTCTTGGACGTCTCGTTCGGTTGAACCGTTAAAACAGCTTCACTATGGACATGTATGTGCTACAAAATTATATCAGTTTTCAAATGAATATGAAGCACACAATTTTTCAATGAAATTTTCTGATTAAAAAAAACTACTACAGGTATTTTGCAATAGATTGTCATTTTTTAAAGTACTCTGATGAAAGATAACTAGATCTATGTTATTGTATGGAGAGTATGAAATGAATAGAGACTGTTTCTGCCTTGAATTCTTTAACCTAACTGCTGTTTATTTAAACAATGACATCTTATCAAGATAATATATTAAGAGATACTCTAGTTTGATGATTTACTGCAACCTTTCCCATCACAAGAATCTCTAGCTCAGTATACTTATAACTATTACATTATAATAATGACAACACCAAATAATAAATCAAGTTACATTATACCATGATAATAATACAAATTTCACACACCTTAAAATCAATACAAGTGACAAAGAACTAGTTTTGACACTCACCTGAAACTATTCTACTAAAGATATTTTGACTTAACTAGTTGCTACTCTAAAAATTCAAGAGACATCATTATCAGATTCATTTTATATGATTAAGAATTTAAAAAAGCATCAACAAAACCCAAACTAAATATCTCCTTTTGTTACATTTTACCTGAAACTTTACTTTCAGCTTTGAGCTGCATATTGAGTATCTAATGGTATCAGCATTCACCTCCAACTGTAAACAAACACAAACATAAAATACATACAGCTGGAAAAGTTATTAGAGGAAATTACTATCATCAGAAACAAAAAATACACAGAATTACTAAGAAATGCAAAGAGCAACGAGCTGAAAAAGGTTTAACAGTGAACTAACATATGACTAACACAGCTTTTCTTTTCCAAAGGCAAACAAAAACCACTCAAAGGCATTTGTTATTCCCCACAAAAGATTTAAAAGTAATATTACAATGCATGCACTATAATAAAATATCTCTGACAATTTATTAATATGTAAAGACTGCCTGTTTAAAACTCAATACTTTAAAGTACTGCCTGTAACATTTCAAATAATTATATGAATTGGGCAATTAGTCATTGTTAATAATAATTCTTTAAAGATAGAACAACATCAGTTTAAACTCTGCTAAACCATCAAATAGTACATAAATTATCAATACAAATCTGGAAACATTATCACACGTCTTTACAAACCTTTAGTAGACGAATTCTGTCCAGATCAAGTTTGATCAAGATAAAACAATCGTCTGGTACAAACACTTCCTCCATATATTCCGAGACCTGAAGTATGATAGGAAATATAGTAAAGGTTCATATATCTAGCATAGATGTAACTTGTATGAATACATCAATTGTTTGATTGTTTTATTGTCCCTTAAACTCATGTCTAGGTCATAGCAAAAGGGTGTTTGCTGGTGACAGTGCACACTGATGGCATTTATAGCGTTGTCTCACTGAAATATCATGCTGCTGACACACATTAACATGATACTTCACTCAGTCACATTATCCTAACACTGAGCCAATCGTCCTTCTCTAATCCAGAAATGCTGAGCGCAAGAAGATTATCTTATTTAATGCCTCAGGTTTCATGCGACTGGGGGTGAAACCCACACCTACTGCATCACGAAGCAAACATTCTTAACACTGAACTACCGCATTGGTATGGATACGACAAAATGAATATAGTCCACTTGATGATTATGTACAGGTTAAAAATGAAGTAATTAATATGTAATGTTATAACAATGTCGATTAAAACAATTTGTACCATTATAATATATTAGTCATATTATGACGGTACAGAAATCAATTTGAGACTCTAACTTCTGTTATTAAAGTTAAGCAGGTAATAAATTGCTAACACCAGTATAAACACAAAGAGACTGACCTCTCCCAATGTTGTTTTCTCTATCCTCCCTTTGACCACTCTAGCAAACTCTGGATCATTGTCCACCACTAGCTGTGCACTAATGATGGGAGTACTGATGTTCTTAGAGGCGTTGATGATCTCTTTAATTCGGGGAACACCCTGTGTAATGTCTGTGTGCAGTCAAAGAGCAAAACAGTGTTCAAAGTAAGTGAAAGCATTCATACTAAGTAACGGTAGGGAAATAAATTAGTACAGTAGTTGGTAACTTAAGGGTTAGATAGTTTTAGTCATTAATTATAAACTTTACTAACTCAAAATGAGTTTTTATTGTAATGTCCTATTTTTCTATAAATTTGAAACATGTGGAAAATGGAACAGGGGATAATTGTTTTAGCATATTAAATACATGTATCTTATGAATTAACATAATTATAAATGAAAGTTGTCTTCCCCTTATTAACAAACAAAATTTTGTAAACATTAACTAAAATCTAACAAACAAGAGACCTACTGGGCTTTATCATCAGTCAGGTAGGAACAGAATTATAAATACTTTATGTATTTAACGAGTTTATTGCAAAATTTTACAAAATTTTGACAAAATAGTCTAATTTCTGATCTCTTAGTGGCAGACTCTGGAGGTGCCAATCTCCACCTTTTGAGCAAAATCCATATTCCCTTCACAGAAGGATACCTCCTACCAAGTTACTGGAAATTGGTTATGTCGTTGTGGAGAAATGGAAAACTTGACAATATGACATATTTCCTATACAAATGTAGTGTTGAACTTTGACCCAAAATTGTGTAACCTTTTTTTACTCATGAGTCATACCTTAAACAAACTTGGTTCTCTGTACACTGTGTTTACTAGGTGTATAATCATGCAAACATTCAACTCTAAAACTTTTTGTTAATACAAAAGAGAACATTGAAATTTAGTCAAATAAAATCAATGGCCAACCCCATAATTTGATCAATCTAAATACCCTTCCCTCCAGTATGCTTCCTTCCAAGTCTGGTTCAATACCGGTAGTTTCCGAAAAGAAATTGAAGAGATGATAAATTAACCACAACAAAAAATTTAATTTGATTTGAATGGGAAAAGTCGACCTTCGGTCCAGATGCACTCAAATCAAAACTGCATGCATTAGACAATGGTGAATCTATTCCTATTTAATAGTTATTAAAACATGCATAATAAATGTACCACACTAAAATGAGGTTATGGATAATGAGACTGAAATCCAACCTATCGCTACTGATGATCAGTTATAAAATGTGAACCATTTGTGGCAAGAAAATTCAAAATCATTTCATAAACTGGTTTTTCATATTGTAGAAAAGGATACTCATTGAGGCAACCCCAGCAAAATGGAAAGTCTTAAGTGTCATCTGTGTCCCTGGTTCTCCAATACTCTGAGCACATATAGCACCCACAGCTGTACCTATAATAAACAACCAAATTTAATCAATTCCGTTTACTTCAAGCCGAAACATTTATAATTTCATTATAAATAGCAAAATTCCATACCAAACGACATTAAAAGCAACTTGTTATGAATGATAAATTTGTAAATGTGATATACAGTGTGTATTTTCTTAAAATTTATTGTCATCTAAATTCAACCTTGTTGACTGTAAATCATTCATTTTGTACAAGATATGTCATTACACAATCAAATGCATCTATAGTAGTAAAGGTTAGAAAATGTGTACCATTGGAGTAATATAAACATAATAATGCCCTAAAATATAGATAAACTTAAAAATGCAGAATAAAAATAAAATTAAAGCCATACCTGGTTCTATCAATGACCTCATGAACTTATGTTTACAGCAGTTTAAAAAGCTGACAATCTGTGTCTCAGTAACTCTTTCCAGTTGATACAAAACTGAAATATAAATATTTTGATCAACTTGTAACAGCTAAAATATATAAACTAATATTCATTTTGTATCATAATAACACATGCTCAAGTAACCATTCTACCTCAGAAATAATTATAGCTCCTTTAACATGACAAATTATTGCAAAATGTCACTCAATACTGTGAGTTTGTATCTCATTTTTAATATTTTTGTTAACACTGTAGCATTAAAGACTTCTTACATGTACACTTCATGTGTCAGTAAAATAGTATACTTACCTTTGGGTAATTTTGATTTAGTATGTCCATCCATCTTAAATTTTCTTCTTATTTCTGTTATTTTATTAGCTAGATCCTCTATGTATTCCCTTTAAAACATATAACATAGCATGATAATCCGACCATATTTTTACTACTAACAGTCCTATAAGACAATAAAGAAATGACTTGCAACAAAATCACCTTCATATAAGTTAAATATCTACAAGGCATACAGATCTGTTAGCCTCACTAGCCTTTCTTATATTCTACAATTGTCTTGTTACTATAGATGTAAAACACACCATCAAACTTAGTTAACACAGTATTTTTAAAATTTGAAGGCCACATATACTTTACAAATGTTTCATACCAGTACGTTATTTACAAAGCATTTACATCACAGTCAGGGCACTACAAATCTGAATCTTGACTGTGTGCCTTGACATAAGAAACAATTGCACTCGTGATTTACAAGGTCCTCTTGTGAATCTAACCTACCTGAGATCTCTTTTGAAGTCTTCACTTAAACACTTGTAACTCTGGTCTGTGAGTAGTTTGTCCACTAAACTAACAAGCTGAGGTCCAGACAGTGTGGGTTCTCCTCGACATAGATATCCACAATTAGCCTGTGTGCATTCAATATTGAATATTTAATACATTTAATTTTTTCTGCTCAACTCTAAGACTTAAAAGTATAATTCTCTTGTAATCCAATACATATCAATGAATTTTTTTATGTTTAATTTTTAAAGCTTCACCAATTTCTTATTTGACAGCAATTTCAAAATAAATACATCCTGCCTCCTTTAATATTCTTATTTCTGCAGGTAAAATTATCAAAATATGACACGAGTAACATAGGTAGAACAATTAATTTAGTAAAGGCTACTCGTTTTCTAATGACCATCGTGGTATGCTGAATGTTTGTATACTATATAAACATTAAGTCCGTCAGTAAAGCCTTACAATAATCACCTTGATATGTTCAAGCCCCCTCTTAAATTCTATCGGTCTGTCCTTCCCCTCCATAAAGGCTTACAATAATCACCTTGATATGTTCAAGCACCGTCTTAAATTCTATCGGTCTGTCCTTCCCCTCCATATAGGCTTACAATACTCACCTTGATATGTTCAAGCACCCTCTTAAATTCTATCGGTCTGTCCTTCCCCTCCATAAAGGCTTACAATACTCACCTTGATATGTTCAAGCACCCTCTTACATTCTATCGGTCTGTCCTTCCCCTCCATATAGGCTTATTATACTCACCTTGATATGGTCAAGCACCCTCTTAAATTCTATCGGTCTGTCCTTTCCCTCCATGCAGGCTGGGTCCAAGCAGTCTGCTCCGTACAAGAACTGTACAATATCCCCAGTGGAGCCCCTTACAGTTAAGTCATAATGCAGACACAGATCCTCAAGTGACTGAAACAAATTGGATATTTTTAACAAGTTTATAAATATGCCAAATTTTAATAACGATTTTCTGATAAGTACTACCGTATTGAAAGAGATTATCATAAAACTTAATTATCGCACTAGAGTCAAGCTTTTAAGGTACTTCAATATTTTATCTACAAAATTAAACCAAACAATCTTTAATCTCAAGTGAGAACAAATTTTTTGTCAGATTGATTTTATAACAAGTTTTTAACAAAGTAACAATGATATAACAGGTCATTTTATAACAGTTTATGTCCATGACTGTGCATTACAATACACAATCCTGACTTATACTGCAGCATTTAAATTACTGACAGAGACTCAATACATACCTTAACCAGCCTACGTTGCATGTAGCCTGTTTCTGCTGTTTTGACAGCTGTGTCCACTAGACCTTCTCGACCAGCCATTGTATGGAAGAAAAACTCTGTAGGGGTTAGCCCTGTGTAGAAACTATTTTCAACAAATCCTCTAGCTGCTGGGTCTTTTGCTGTTAAAAGACACACCTTTATTTTTAAATTAATGCAAAGTTCCTGATATTTAATTGTCCATGATAAACACATATATAATTACATTTTAATCTATACCAATCTTTCACAGATGACATAAAAATTACAAAGTAACACAAATTTTACAATCTTCACAACCTAAGATAACTATGCATTAGTTCCTAATTCCAAAGTACAAAATATGTAGACAGTAAACGAAACACTAGAGTTACTTACAATACTTCTCGAAATGAGGTAGGGCCCGGTCCTCAAACCCGTTAGGGGTACGTTTACCACTGATGGCCTGCTGTCCGACACATGCAATCATCTGTGAGATGTTAATGAAGGAGCCTACATAAAAGATACATTAAGGCATACATACAAATTAGAGTATTTTATATTCAATCGATTGATGTATCGAACTCAATCAGTTCATATAACAGGTACATGATCATTATTCTATAATCGTTATCTGTAGAACTAGTGGCGTACAATAATTCTGATGTAAATTCTTAATAAAATTTCATACCACATCAAAACAATGAAGGATAAAACAACGTCTACCTCAAAAGTATTCAAACTGGTGCTGACTTAACTGAGGTAAAATTGTATGATCTATTCAGGGCAAGCTGTTTGAAATGTGGGGGAAACATGCACAACTTGAATATGTATTAAAGAACACATAATATAAATGTACTTCAACATTGAAAGGCTACACAACCTATTCTTTAAGTGACCATTGATGCATGTTACATACACACACAACTTTTTGTGTAAACATTTTTGTCCTCTCTACTACAGTTTAGATATGAATTTTATTCTAAAATGCAACTGACATCATTAGTGAACAAAACAGAACCTTTCTTAGCACATTATAAAATACGGTTACTTTGAAGTTATTTTCAAATTATTAAAGTCTCTCAACCTTATACATGTCATCAGAATCATATCTCCATTATTAATTTAAAGTACCTTTAGAGCCACATATAGCCATGTTTAGAGGACTGTTCGTTTTATGAAGCTCTCGTAAGCAGGCCTTACCAGCATGGTCTCTGATCACAGACAACTCTCTCAAAATCATTGCCTATAATATCAATATAAATACTAAAGATATCTTTCTTATAACAGAGAATAGGTTTTACCGGCATGGCCCCTCAACACAGATAAATCTTTCAGTATCATTGCTTAAACATAGTTATGCTAGAGACATCATTCTTATGACAGAGAATTATCTCATAATCAGCTATAACGTCAATGTACCTACTCTTTAACAGCAGGTTATTCTACGAAGAAAAGTTGAAACTTTATTTATTTTACAACAATTGAAATATGTTGAAATCTCTCTAGTTGGCATGGATGGTAGCGCGAGCCAATACTATCTGTGGGAAGAAACCAGAGCAACTGGAGGAAAGTCATTAAACCCACATGTTCAGGCTGGTGATCCTGTACCATCCCACTTATGACAAAACATATCGAACCCGGGCTGCATTGGTGAAAAGCGAGTGTCATAACGACTACGCTACCTAAACACCTCTAAAATCACTGTCTGTTATCTATATGTACCTACACTTTGAAAACAAAAAGGCTTAAATTTTGAAATCATTGTTAACAATGGTTATAGACTTTTTCATGTACACAATATACTGAGAAACGTTTTGAAATTTTACCTCGAGACTTTCCTCCTCAGAGCAGCCCGGTTGTGTTGGTAATTTACCGGCCTCTAAATCCCTGATATAACCATCACATTTTGTGTACCTAGTATGTATAAATAAGACCATAATATGCATGTACTTGAATGTTCTCAGTAAGTTTCATAAGAGCTAGGGACAAGATGATGAAACAATATTTTTGTTAACAAGCAACTTCTCAGAATATCCCTTACTGAAGATTTTCTTTGTGTTAAAGGGGAATAACTTAAGCAAATTTTAATAGAAAATGTTAAAATACACATATGGATTAGGGTAGTAATAAAGAGGGATGAAATTCAAGCTTAATTTGTCCAAAATATGCTCAAGAAAAATGAACAAGGTTGGCCACAAGCACACACACACACACACACGCACAGACAGAAAGATCCACAGTTATGTCACCCAATGTCCTTAAAGGGGAATAACTCTAGTAGATAATTAAAATTAGCATAGCATGAAACATTCCCTACTGGTCTGTGAAATGTAATATATGACCTACCCATCATCCAGCAGCATATTTTTAGCCTTGACCAGTCCAGCACCTGGAGTTACATCCCCTATACCAATTGAAAAACCTCTGTTACCTGGAACAAAATTTAGATCTATGTTTACACAAAATCACTTTTAATATTCTTGGCAAGATGATACTAATGATAACTCCACTATGTGTATGACTATAAACCAGTTTTAAACCTACTGTATAAATGGTTACTACATCACATTATTTCTTAATTAAAACAAGTTGTGTTCATTTTTACTCGAGTTAATATATGAAGGTAACAAATAGTTATATATTACTCAATTTCAGATTGAAGATTTAAATCTATTTTAATACAAAACCATATGTTTTTTATATAATAAAACAAGTACTTGGGATTTTATACAGTTTTAAGGAGAGGATGTTATATATGGACATACTCCGTACAACCTAAAGTGGTGGGCTAGATATACATTTAATGACTATCCAACCAAATATACATGATCTAATGATATCCAAGCTATGTATACTTTATACTTGATACACAAAAGATCAGTCTGTATTTATACTTTGTTACATGATTTGAAGGAGAAAACGATAGAATGAGCATATATTAAAAAAGAAAAATGTCTTTTGATTTTTAAACATTAGTTCAAAATATGAGAAAAGTATTTAAGTACCTATAATTTGAAATTTCCTTGTGTAAGACAGTGCATAATAGGATAATCAAAGGTTAAATTCACAGGTCATCCTGGTAACACAATAAATATAAACATCAAACCTACTGAGGAATGCAGGACAAAGCTTGGCAAGTCTGGCCATACAAGCTGCAGCACACTTCTCACCGAAGTCTCGTAGAATGATGTAGAATATCTGGTTCTTAGATCCGGAACCTAGCGTACCTTTATCTAAACTTCCACATAACAACTCACTGTTTCTTATAACGACAACTGTCAAACAGACAAAGAATGACATTTAACTATATACAATTATTGACTTTTGGTGAGATGAATATGGTGTTTTATGGACCTGATAAATGCCATATTGACCAACACGAAGCAGAGGTCCATAAAACACCATATTCACTGAAACAAAAGTCCATCATTGTTTTATTATATGACAAATCAATTTAATCCACAAAAGGAACGAAACATATCAGTTCTATTGTAAAAATACAATTCATTCGGTAAAAAAAGACGCAAACAGAGGAATGACATCATGAAAAGTGATATTGACTGCACAAAGCAGCACAGGTCAATATCACAATATAGATTGACTCAGCATGTGACGTCTTTTGTCTAATCAGGATCAAGCCTCACTGGTAGTCATATGATAATTCACAATACCATTATAATTGAATGATACATTTTTTCAAAACCCAATATTCAACCTAAGACTAAAACTTGTGATTTCAAACTCTGCATTTTATTCCAACTCATGTGTGTAAGTACTGGAAAACACAACCAGAATCAGACTTAATCGAATTTGTACTAAATATGCTTTATAACCTTGGTTTTAACCAAAATTAGTGACTCTGAGTCGGAGTACATGGTCAAAAATTGTTTATAATCTGGAGGCCTGTTATATGTCCACTGAGTTTAATCTTTTAATCTTCCAATGAATTGTTTTGCAGTAGTTATTAAACAAAGTTACACTCAGTATACATACAAGAGTCATTGTAGCACAGGTCCTCATTACAGCTGTAGTTCTTCCCCCTTGTACGTAAGTTAGCAATCACTGGATCACTCTTGTTAGGACGGAACAACACACTGAATATCTGCTTACCAGTCCACAGCTTACTGGGCTATAGGAAAATGTGTAAAAGATCACCAAAAGACGTGAATAAAACCACTGACACTGCAAAATGACTAAAGTATATATTTGTTCAAGCCCACTCTCAATTCAGTCCTGCCAATACACTTTTGCTAAGGAGATTGTTGATGATATTCTGTTGGAGTTAGACTTTGACAAGTGACACTCATACATATGTTTCCATACTTTAAGATCATACAACTTATTTTACTGAAGAAAGGACTTTTCACTAATATTCTATTGCATTTAAAGTAATTTTCTCATGCATTAGTTTAAAAGTCATGTGATGCCAACCTTGAGAATACATGGGGCAGGAAGGTCAACTTTAACTGCCTGATCTGTGCCTGACAACATACTAGCTATCAGCTGACAAGTCCTGGCACGGTCAAAAAACACATCCTTCTGTGTGATCAGATAAGCACCTGTTACAAAATCAAAACAACAAACATTATATCATATGAAATATGAAAAAATCTCCAATGAGTAAAAAAATAGTATTGTATTATCTTCTGTATATAAAATATCTTAAGGGATTTTTTAGAATTTTTTTTCAAATATGTTTCAACGCATATTTCCTTTAAACTCACCAGTAATGAAGTCCTGAATGGCTGCAATCAGAGGCTCTCCATTTCTTGGAGTAATAATGTTTGACTTGGACTGAAAACAATAAACATATCCAATTAAAATCTTAAAATCATAAAACCCGGTAAAAAATATACAACTTTGCGTGTATAAGATTACTAAATAAAAAATTATTCTTTTAATATGACTCTAAACATTGTCTTTTCAACTTTACTATTTAGGAATTAAATGATGAAATCTTACCCCCATTAAAGTTATCGCCTCAGCTTTGGCTTCCTCTGTCTGAGGTAAATGTAAGTTCATCTCGTCACCATCAAAGTCAGCATTGAATGGATTACAGCAGCATTCATTGAAGCGGAACGTTCGGTGAGGCATCACTTTGGCCTGAAATACAGAACATATCAAGATCAATGATATCTATCAACAAGTTTCTGATCTTAAATGCTTAAAACATAATTTGATAAAATTCACTACAAAATATTTCACACAGCAAGGGAAATTACATTTGAATAAGTGTCTGACAAACTAGGCCTTCCTTAACTTTAGAACAACTAAGAACATTCATAAACCTTCAAATTCCAAGGTAAATCTGAAGTCAAACCATTAATTACTGGTAGCCTTCTTAATATGAAGATTAAAATATAGGTCTAACAAAGAGACCTGACAAAGCTGTCCACAGTTCATACTGGCTAAATCCTTGTGGTGGAGTTCTGTTTTATAAAGTAAACCAAGGGCATACCCATTATATGTCTTTATGGTGCATGTTCTTCATTAAGTGACAGAAATATTTATAATGTCATATAATAATATGTGTTTGCTAAGACGGACGTATAGAAATCAGCCTTTAACTTATCCAAAGTAGAAAAAAGCAATGTACTTTAATTAACGCTTAACATAACTTATACATACATAAAAAGCCTGAATACTGAGTTTATGTAGAGAGGGTTGACGGTTAAACAAGACTATATCTCCATCTATCAAATGACGCTCCACAATATCACCTAACTTTAACTCTTTTGCAATCTTGTCTCGGTTTCCATAACGTAAATATCTGTAATCAAATTATTATTTATAATACAGATAGTTTCATTTCTAAAAAAAGATTTTAAAGTCTTAAATTTTCATAAAGATAAATTTTAAAGTAAAACAAGAAATTGAAACTTTCAATGACCACATAAATTACATTCATGTTATTTAACTTCAACAATTACTTAAACGTTTTTAATATTGTAATATCTATAGATCAATCAATTAAAATCAATGGAACAAATAAAATGTTTTGTAACTTTAATATACTTATACTGCATTTGAGCTAAGATATTTTAATAGTTATTAACAAAAATGTTTAGTTTCATGTGTAATTACTTTTTGATGTTAAGATCTCTTTGTTGGATAAAGTTTGCACCAGGGTGGTCGTCACATCCATTACGAACCAGCTTCCGTAACATTTTTATGTTTGCTTTATTAACTCTCTCTGGATAAGTCAGCACTTTGGCAACATGCACAGGAACAGCCACCTGTACATAATTATCAAAGAAAATTCTATTACATGCAATTATCAATAGTGTATCACCTCATTAATACATAGTATTTGTCAAGTTTTTTTTAATTATCAAATTTTTAATTCAAATAAAAACATTTTCCTTCAAAAAAAAATTTGTAAAAATTATACAATCATAAATTCAAACCTGATCAATTCTCATATTTGGATCTGGTGATATCACAGTTCTTCCAGAAAAATCTACTCTTTTTCCAGACAAGTTTCCTCGGAAACGACCTTGTTTTCCCTTCAGTCTTTGAACAAAACCTCTTGTTGATTTTTTAGGCTGTAAAATATAAAATGTTTGACACAAAATAAAGCAAAAAAAATTTGGAACAGTTCATATTTGTAAATCAAGTAGCATACATAATATTTGACTTTATAAGATATCTGTTCGATTTGGTTTAAGAACAAGCCAATAAAAGGCTTTGCATTATGACAAATTCTTAAAAAATATGAAAGTACCGTCAAAACATTTTGTAGCCATTTTAGTTTGAGTGTTAGGATCGCAAAATATATTTGACACATCAGTAGTTTTGACATATTAATATTAGAGTTATCCATGTTAATTTAACTAAGAACAAAAGAAAGAAAACTCGGGACCAGACGATGACTTCAACACATCCTGTGTAGGCGAGTAATCAGTATTTGACCCAAACATGTTAAACTGTAGAGCAAAAATATTTCAAAAGGTTTTACCAAATAGTCTAACAAATTTAATGTGTTTCTAATCATATTTCATACTATGGATTAAATCATCATACTTCCATATTTACTGTAACACCACCTAAACACTGACTACTTACCTGCATATGTAGAGGAATGCCTGATGTTTCACTGTTGTACAACAGCGCCACCTGTAGTTGGAGATAATCCCAATCTTCCTGTAGAATAATAATCAAAAGTTATCACAAAAACCATACCAACATTCAAAAAAGAAAGACGAATATAATCATATACTTGCAAAAATTTGAATTTCTTATATTTAGGGTTACTAGTTTTACTTTGTCAAGGTTTTATTTAACAAGAGCACAGCAAATGGTACATAATAGGCCCACCAGAAAATCAATGCAGTGTTCGTGTAAAGATTAAAGGAGGTGTACAGCATGAAATTCTTATGGCTTATTTCAAAATATATTCTTTCACATGTATGAATTAATTGTGTAAAAAATCATCAATATCAAGGTTTTATACCAAATGTTTTTAAAAATAGTAAAGGTGACCTTGATGACCTTGAAATTTAATTGGTCTCTAGAACTTGATGCAAGGAACAATTGTGTGAAGTATTATCAAAATCTGTTTTGTACTTTACTGAGAAAGCTGCAGAAAAGGTTTTCTACAAAATGTTTCTAAAAATAGTAACAGTGACCTTCATGACCTTGAAATGCAACAGGTCTCTAGAGCTTGATGGAAGGAACATCTGTATGAAGTATCATCAAAATCTGTTTTGTATTTTAATCACAAAGATGTGGACAAGGTTTTATACAAAATGTTTCTAAAAATAGTAACAGTGACTTTGACGACTTTGAAATTCGACTGGTCTCTAGAGCTTGATACAAGGAGCAACTAATCGGCGGGCGTATAAAAATGAACAGACTTGTAAGTTAGAATTATCATTAAAGCTTAAACACATAGGATCTAAGAGTTTTGTGTCAAATTTTGGTATCTGAAAAACTGCAGACTTGCTGTGATTCATTATTTATAATGTAAAAACATACTATCATGCTGTTTCCGATTTTCTAATTATCTTAATTAACAAAATATACCGGTAGTCGATTGTTTTTGGTTGTCTATTTACATCAATAATTATACAAATATACTATCCAAGAGGCACATGCGATTACCTATTTCGCGTTGAGTAGACCAAAGAGAGTAACTTTGAATAAACTCACAATAAACACAGCTTACTTCTGGATGTTCATGTGTACATTTTGTAGTCAAATAACCTTACTTTAGGCCTCTCAATAGAAAGTTTAAATGGACATTTCAAAAACATTGGGCGAATTGACGGTCAAAGCTGGGTCACCAAAGGGTATTTAATGTGTGAATATTTGGTTTTATAATTATTAGTTAAATAATTCTACAAATAACAATCTAAATCATATGAATTACAGGTGAATCTTGTGATTTTTATTTATCAATAAGTAAATTTTAGCAACAGTTATTAATAGAAGTTCTGTACAAAGAAGTGGAGTATCAATTACAGGTAGTTCTGAATTTAAAGCAATGTGTAGATTATGCCATTACATGCATTCTTCGGGTCAAGCCGGAGTTGTATGAATATGGACTGGCTTCGAATCAATTTTTTTGTGGAACTGACAAAAATTCAACATACAGATAAAAGTACAGAAAAATACGGATATTTAAACATTGTTTTCCGTGTTTTATTGACATATAAAAATAGATAATGTAACAACTGCACAGTGTGATTTTGACACAAAACTCGCAAATCCTATACATATATATATGTCTTTAAGAACACATAAATTTCTTCAGCACTACATGGTGAATTAAGTAAAAATTTGAACATTCATGATTAAGAATGCATATATATATTTACCATAATCATAGACATTTTTGCCCCTGTGGCTGTATGCTTTTGAATGACATCATTTAAGAAAAGGATTTCTGTTAGCTTCATAGTGATGTCATCTTCATTTCTGAAAATGTTCAAATTGAATGATGACACTTTATACAAAAAAAGAAGAAATTAAATCAACAGAACAAAAGTTATTGACAAATAAACAATAGCTTCATCAAAAAGTCACGATAAGATTGAACTAGCAAAGTGAGATGGGCATTAAATTTTTTTTACGTCAAACCAACTTAATGGGCAAAAGTGCATTAAGAAACAATAACATAATTAATCAAAGCAGTAAACATTTGTATTCTTCTTTAATAATAAACGTCCACTTAATCATAGAATTCACTATTAAATTTGAAATCTGTAGAGAAGACAAGTTTATATGAAGGTTGAACCACTGATATCTATCTGGACACTTATACAAATGAAAGAACATATTAAACATTAAAATTGTATTAAGATCTTAAAGCCAATACCAAAGACGTGATAATGTAACTAAAATGACTGTTCCAGAAATTAATAAAAATGTGGATGGGTAGAAAGCTTTTTAAAAAGCAGCACTGTGGCTTGTATATTCTATATAATTATATAACACAATCAGAAGAAAAGTTTGTTGTACATACGTCCCCGATTTGAGATCTGACAATACAGAGGGCCTGATACATATTGGAGGAACAAGGACTCGGTTTAATATCAAATCGTCTGGCCGTGCTGAATCAGGGTTCATCATCAACAGTGGAATGTTCTGTAACATAATTAAATCAGTAATCAACATCATTCTCAGATTATCTCCCCTCATTTCTACTCTACTAATAAATTAATGGCAAAGAATGATCTTTTTGTATTATGAATGTTCATTTTAATAAAAGATAAGTAATTCTGATACATCTTTATTGTATTTTACGTTGTTGAATTATACTTTTATTTTTTTGAATTCATTAACTGAAATTTGTCCTCTATAGTTTATCATTTAAAAGTTTTACAATACATCTTATATTTTGCTTTACGGAATTTAAGTTCCATGGAAAATTGTGTAATAAACTTATTTATTTACCTCATCTGAAATTCTTTGAAAAATTTTGAGCACCATAATCGGATTAAGTATAACCTGGAATTTAAACAAATACATGTCATATTGATTTGATTTCTAACATTCATTGAAAGCAAAATACTTATTCCACAGTTTTGTATTAACTTTAACTTAATTTTGATCAATAAAAGATAACATAAGTATTGGTCTTTGACATTGGCAGAAGAGAGTAACTTTTACATATGAATACACTCACAATACTAGTAGATTGAATCTATGTTGTGGGTAGACAGGTATAATAACCTTACTCTATGCTTCCAAAAAAAAAAGTTACTAATAACACTGTAAATCACATGAATTAATAATAGATATTGTGATTTTTGTTCTCCTATAAGTAAATTTTATATGTCAAATGGAAGAAATTTTGAAATTAAAACTAAAGCAATGTGTCATTGCGGACTAACTGTAGAATTAAATAAGCCTTAAATATCCCCACTGACCTATAGAGCTCTTCTGCTGCTATCAAAGACAAATACAGTGTAGTTGGAATGATATTCTGATAATTTCTATTTCAATCTAAAGATATACCAAATATTGTAATATTTTGAATTCCTTTTTTACCAATGAGTCAAATCAATCAAATGTGAAAACCCACCTGTGTTTTGTTCAGTAGAGGCTCAATTTCACTGTTATGTTTAAGAGCACCTTCAAATGAAGCTAGAAACTCTTCAATAATTGGAGCATTGCCTTTATATGATGACTTGTACTTGTCGTGTATAATTTTCAACAAACCACATTTCTTGACCATTCCTACAATACCACATAAAAAAAATGTAATAATTATGCACTATCTTTTTTTTTCACAGTTTGTTTTGATAAATAGTTTTGATTCAGTTAGTTAAAAAAAAAATAACAACAATGTCCATTTTGTTTTGAAAGAGACTCAATATTGAATACTTTTACACAATATTTTTAATGAAGTAAAGCTGATAACCTCAAATTAATGCTCCTGTGTATCATGATTAACATAATAAAAATGAAAGTTTCCATAAAGAGCAATTTAGTGTCCACCTTACCATTATAGACCCCACAGGAAGGACATATCACAGTTTTTCGACACTTTTCGTGGATTTTCTTTTTCATAACCTTGCGCTGTAAGTAACTCAGTGGACGCTTCACACTTTCTAAGAAATTTTTTCTATTTTCTGGAGACAATAATATTGCACTGCATTCCTAAAATATATACATAAACAAATATTACAACCTAATACACTAAGTGTTATGATGCATATTAAAACTGTAAATTTATAAAAACAAAAACATACTAAGGTCAGGTCTTGGCGCACACCTGTAGCAGATTTACGAAGATACTTTGATTAAATCTTGTTGACACTAAAGAAAATGGTTGTATGAAGCGATGAAAACTATACAAAAACCCAAGAACAAATGAGTCAAACAATGAAAGTTCAATATTCATAGAACTTACCATTCCCTATGTAAATATGACAACAAGATTTGCATGAAGTCATGGCAGCCATCTCTATTTTTTCAGGACCTCGAATTTCATAGAGTACAAGATGTTATCAGTGGTCGAATACTCAAGATGGAAATTCAGAAGCAAAGAGCAGGGGTATGCAGATTCATGAAAGAAATTAAGACACAAATAAGACAATCCCATACAAACCTTGCAAACCATTTGAAGGACAGTGATGGTTGCCCGGAAATATCCAATATGGAAGCATGGAAGTTCTAAATCTATGTAACCATAGTGACCAGTGCAGTCTGCCAATCCTTTACCACACGTCTCACAGTTGTTGTCTTTCTCACTTGTACCCTGAAAATACAGTTTTATCTTACCTCTCAATTTTTACTTGATAAATGAATAAAAGCTATGTTATACTATATGTTCTAAGTGTTGCATCCAAGTCAATTTAATTAATATATACTGGACCATTATTGCAGTAATGTCAATATCAGCCATAGAATTGCTTGAAACTAATGATGCATTACAGCAATTAATTTGTTAATAAAAATAACGTTCAATAGAAATGTCAATGCTATTCATGATTTTTCAGAGAAAATATGACCGTTTCAATTTATTACATAAACATTTATCACTGCTCATTTAAATGTTGTATATATAAATAAAGCTGAAATAGTGCACAACAATTAATGCCATGAAATTTGAAGTCTGATTAGTAATTTCTTCTTGTTTTAGCTGCAAATGGCATTTTTTCTTATTCCCAAATGTTCGAAATTCTGTTCAAACGACAAAATCTAGCATTCATTTCAGCTGTTTTTACCAATCTTACCATTCTGTGATCCAACACCCCATACGAGACAGGTTTACGACTACCATCTTGGCTGTATAAGTTCTTGCTTACTATATGGAGATGGGACAACTGCTGCATCTGTGGAGCCTTCAGTAAGCCAAACGTAACATGGCTTCTGCAATGACATATGTAATGTTTTTATCAACTATATACTTGGGACCAAAACAAAAGGGCAAGCTTAAGAACATAAAATTTGTCTCAAGAGCAACTAAATTCATAACTCCAAGAACTTGGCCCTAGTAACATTCAATCCTTATATTTCTATTATTTATTAAAGGAATAATTTGGGTTTGTGCAAGTCTATATTGAGTCTGATTGATTGACAGTAGAATTATGATCATAGACATTGACAGGAGTATCCAAGTAACTTATTTTTACGGCTTTTGAATATCGTCTTGGTTTTTTAGTATTCACAACTTTACCAAGATTTCAACTTATGTCAAATACTTTACTATAGGGAACAACTGTTGACATGACAGTATGTTATACGAAAATTTATAGTTTAATTTTAATGCCCTTAACAGAAGTAATCATAACAAAAATAAGGCAAAATATGCATTTAAACAAGCTAGTTTTGTTTTTATTTTAAACACAATCATGTGTAATTAGCAAAAAGCATGTCAAATATTCATATGCCTGGGCTTGTTAACATCACCCATTCTTGGTCATGAGTATCATAAGTCCTATTTGGTTGCAAATAAAAAATGTAATGATATGAACTGCCACAGCAGTCAGTAAATATTAAATAAAGACTTCACGTTATTTCTGGGCCATTATATTAGGCCTAGTTGTGTTGGCAGTCACTTCCTTTTAAGCATTCTTACAATAAGATTGTGTTTTGAATGCCACTGGTAATTCATTAAGTGTTATTTAACATTTGCTAGTATCACTAATACTATATAGGTGTTTGGACAGCCTGATAAAAGGGGTTGGTATTGCAAGATTTCCAACTTTGAAAGCATTCAAACTCATTGAAAATGGTATGTACATTTTCTTGGCGACATCTGCCTCACGAAATTGTTCCTTAACCATGTTGAACTTCTATGACAGCACAAAGCTATACAGAAATGTTATTTCACGTGTATTGCAGAGGGCTTTCGTCACTCTTGTCAGCCATCTTGGGGTAGAGATTATACTTTGATATCCGATCAGGCATGCACCACAACATCTATTTTTGAATTTACTATTTTAATGATTTATTGTATAAAAATATAATTCATTGACCAACAAAGAAATAAATCACTTTGTGCTAAACATTTTTAAAAGGGTTCGAGGTTATTGCCATGCTACCACGCACCGGTTCGCGACTGTAGTGCCCTCTATCGTGTGTGGTGTCCATATTTACGCATTGTAAACGTCTGATTTGTATTATAAAAATGTTTTCACCACAATTACAAGGCAAACGACCAGCAAATGATTGTAAGTCCCCTGATGTAATGATTATAGTTGAATCCAGAAGTTTGTTTTCATATAATTTATAAACACGAGCTCCGATCTGTGATCATATCCACGATAGTTTGATCAAGCAATGCCATTATTGGCAGTGGCAGGTATCTCGTGTGCCTTGTTCACCGACACTGAACCTTCTTTGCGTATTAAACTTAATTACTTGGGATAATAATCATGTTTGTCATTGGCCGTCGCAGTGGCTCAGAGGTAGAGTGTTCGCTTCGTGCTGGTATGCGGGGTTTGAATCTTGGCTTCTTGTAGAAGACTGGTTGTCTCTGTGTCGGGATGTGATTGAGTGAAGTATCATGTAAATGTGTCTGGCGAGATATTTCGGTGAGACGGCTCTATAATATATAGTCGTCAAATGTTCACACTGTTGCAAGCAGACACGTCTCAATTATGACCTTTACATGAGTTGAAAGTATGTTAAACCCTAATAAACACCCTGAAGGGTTGTAACGTGTGCCATCCACAATAGTCTCATCGTCATTTATTAACTGTTTGTCTCTGTCTCAGGGATTTACCTCAGTTTTCGAAATTAAGAGTCCCAGGGACTGCCAACTGAAATTTTAAGGATCCAGCTAGAAATTGTGAGAGTCCATAAAATCAGGGATTAATCTAGGTTTTGGTGGAAAGTGCCCTTTCGGTAAAAAGGGGAATTTTTGTCCCTAATAGGGGAAAAAATACATAAACGGACTGTCTCGATGTTTGTTTATGATATGTATGTGTACTAGCTGTCATTTCTTGAATAAAAAAACAGTACAGTATAACATGTTTAAGATATTATAAAGAGTTTATTTTTCACAACTTCATAACAAATTTCTAACAGTTTGTTTAGATCTGACAGTCTTGATACTCCCATGCCAATATAGACTAGGAAAAATGACATATGCATGGGTACACTATAAACTTGATGACATAGTGGGAAATCAACAAGAACGATCGATGATTTTCAATTAGTGCTTGAGAATCGTTCAGTATTTATGAGGAAAAGAATACAACGCAAGATTTTGAAATATTTATTTTGAAGGAAAAAGGGGAATTTTAGGGGGAAATAGCGGAATTTCGGTACCTTTTTCTCGAGGGGAAAGTGCTGTTTAACGGCAGCAAAATAAAGCTAGATTTATCCCTGATTATCAAAGTGTTTATTTTTTAAAAGTGTGTTATATGTGTATTGAATTTTATTAATCTAATCATATCAACTGTTGCTGAACTTATGTGCTGTTATGCAATTCATACTATACTATATATGTGTTGGTGCACGTTAGTGCTGTTCTGATTAATCGATTTTGTCGACATCGTCTCGTTTGGTTTGGAAAATTGATTAATCGATCAGTGTTTTCTGAAATCAATCTCAAAAGATTAATGCAGAAAATTTCAAGATTTCTGTCATATCCGGCGTATTTCGTCAGCGCAATACCTCGTGGAGTTTCATTTGTAAACACATTTACAGAATGTAAATCGGCGTCTGATTGGCGAACTGCACAACACTCAGCCAATCGCTGTGCACATCTTTTCGTTGTATGCCTTTAGCAATGGTGGATAACAACTAGTTCTTTTAACTGTTAAACTTGTATTTTAAGCCGAATTATTTGCATCAAACATACTCCATGTCCAACTTTGGTGCAGGATGTCTGGTACTTTTTTAAATTCAAAAGAAGTGCCTGACACAGGAACTTTTGATCCCGGCGTGATTGGAGAATTTATTGACGCCGTGCAAAGTTTCAACAGTTCAAATTAGAAAGGGAGGCATATTATCGTCACAGCAAGCGTCTGTTATTTATTTTCTTACTTTGTAATTTTATCATTCAATGTGAAATGTGGAAAACAACTTCTTTGTTCCGAATAAAATGACACTCAAGAAAACCATGTCTCCATATTACCATATTGGAAGTTGAAAGTGAAACTATTATTTATAAATGATAAAACAAAGCACTCAAATTCTCAACATTTTAAGAAAA
>JAUMGZ010134319.1:0-17083 GCA_032359645.1 Pododesmus macrochisma
AGACTTTTACCGTATAATAGTAACAATGTTGTTTAGTTCAGACTTTTACCGTATAATAGTAACAATGTTGTTTAGTTCAGACTTTTACCGTATAATAGTAACAATGTTGTTTAGTTCAGACTTTTACCGTATAATAGTAACAATGTTGTTTAGTTTCACACTTTTACCGTATAATAGTAACAATGTTGTTTAGTTCACACTTTCACCGTTTGTACGTACAAATGTACAATATTGTTGATATATTTGATACTGATATTGGTAATAATCTATTCTAGGTTGTCAATAGATTAATACGAAAGTTGGTTCATGTACAAATGTACAATTTTGTTCATAGATTTAATATTGGTTTATATCCATGCACAACTCATTGGAGTATGTTTTAGTTATGTAGCAACATTGCCTTTGTTAGTTCTTATAGAAATGTTATAAAAATGTTAATATCTAAATAACTGCATATATTTGTATTACTGTAACAAAGAGAATAACACACCATAACGTGTGTGATATTCATACTGGGGACATGTGTAACGTTCTGTGTTGATCTTTGACTTATCATCCAGTGGACAGGTGAAAGTCATAACAAAAACTGATTAAATACAATATCACAAAAAATAGGTGAGCATATTTTAGCCAGACACTGCTTTAGGGTATAGATATGCATCTTTGAAATGCCTCTGACCACTGGCTTCACCTCGTACATGAATAATTCATGGGCATCAATACATGTGATGAGATCATTAGGTAGAGAGCTACTCATCCCAGTATATATCAAAGTGAAGCAGCTTATCAAAAATGATTTATAATAATCTGTAGGAACATAAATTATCATTATCATAACATAAATTATCATTCTTAAAGTTACCTCATAATCAAATGTGACATTTATAATTAAGTTTTCTTTATATATACACATCTAATAACATTAAGACAATCAGTTTTGTCATCTCAAGGACTTTAATTACGAATATTAAACCACCAGAATATTCACAAAGGCTCAGATTCTAGGGCAACATTTAGTTCTGGATAAGATTTTTTCTGTATCCTACACCTAGTATATATATATGTACAAGCCAAACAGTTATTCACTATATTTCGTTTTTCAATGTATCCTTCTTATGTGTTGGTTAATTACTATAGTTAACATACAGAAACTTTTACACTGAAGACAAACTCTAATATATAATTGGTTATAGAGGTAGATATGCCAGGATTAAACTTTGGGGACCCTATATTAGGAGTTCAACCCACTACTGACTGCGCTAAAGGATAAAGTGTAAGTTGATGCAGCGCTGATGACACTTGATACCACTTACATATAACAAGAGGCCCATTGGGCCCTAACATCCATCTGGATGAAATAGGCCAATAAATAAATTTTTGGCATTTGAATACTTTTGAACGTTTGTCATGCCTTGAACCAAACTTGGTTCTCCATACACTAAAGTATTAAACTACAGACCAAAGTATTAAGCACTTTTACTTCTAGTTACTATGAAGATTTTTATTTTTTTTAATTTTTCCATATTTGGGCCCTCAAGTGATGCTCCCTGAGGACTGAGCCCCATCATTTGAGCAATTCTGAACCCCTTCCCCAGGGATGCCTTCTTCCTAGTTTGAATGAAATTAGTCCAGGAGCTTTGTACGAGAAGTTGAAAATGTGAAAAGTTACCATATTTGCTACAAATTAGTGTAGAACTTTGACCCCAAAATTTGTAAAAAAAATTTGACCCTAGAGTCCACCTTGAATAAAATTGGTTCTCCATGCCCTAAATTTAATACACACAAAAGCATTAAGTTCTAGGCCTTATAGTTACTTAGAAGATTTTTTAAATTATTTTTAAAATTCCCCCTTTTAGCCCCTAAATAGCCGAGCCCCTTTTTTGAACAAATCTGAATTCCCCTTCCCCTAGGGATACTTCCTACCAAGTTTGGATGAAACTGGTCTAATGGTTTAGGAGAGGTCGAAAATGTGAAAAGTTTACAACAACAGACAGGATTTGTATGAGAAAAGTCCACCTTGGACCTTTGGGTCAGATGGACTAAAAAGTTGTGGCCCATTGGGATTTAACATTCACCTTGATTCATTAATAGGGAAAAAATGTCGACTAAATTCATATTGATCAGATTATATACAGATTTATCAAAAAAACTCTGTTAATATTATGTCCAATTCTGAGACCTGAAAGTATCCTTCATTTCTATGTACACCTTTAATACTAGATGTACTTATGCACAAAGATTGTAAACTTGATGTACTAAGTTTCATGCAACAGACTAGCCAATCAAGAGTAGGAACAAAACAGGTCTTTGTCAATTAGAGGCCATGGCTGCAATGTTGGATTGAGTAATTCAGAACCCTGACACAATTCTTAAAAGGAACAATGCAATGAAATTACATCAAGTTTTATGAAAAGCAATAGTTGAAAAGGTTCACCAAGTAAGTAAGTGTAATGACTATTTAGAATAGTTTTCAATAATACAGATGCTTAATTTTAAAAGGGGACCAAGCAAGAAACATCTAGATAAAATTGTCATGAAAATCTGACCAACTATTCTTGACATAAGTATAAATTGAATCTTTCAGAAGACATGGCATCCATATTGGATGAAGTGTGGCAACTTCCAACACAAATCTGAAACAAGAGGCCCATCAATCCTTAAAGTCCATCTGGTTGAAATAGGCCTTTAAGTAAATTTTTGAGAGTTGAATACTTTTGAGCCCCTTCATTTGAACAAATCTGAATCCCCTTCCCCTACGGATACTTCCTACTAAGTTTGGATAAAATTGGGCCAGTAGTTTTTGAAGTAAAAAAAAAAGAAAAGTTAACGACGGATGACCATGATGGGCGATGGACAGGATTGTATGATAAAACGCCACTTTGGACCTTTGGTCCAGATGGACTAAAAATTTCAAACAAAGAGCATCAACATCAAAAGGGTTCAACCCATTGAGAAAACCATGATGGATAGAGTCTGACAACATACAACACAAACAGAAAGGGTACCAGACAAGGAACATCTACATCAAGCTTAAGTTTCCTGAAAATCTAACCAATGGTTCTAGAGAAGAAGTTGAAAATATGAAAGCTAAAGATGACTGATAATACAGGGGAATGAAGATGTTACGGTGGTAAAGCAAAATTCCATTTGGACATGGTGAAGGAGGACCAAAAAAGTCAAAATATTACTTTGAAGTCCTTTTTACACAGTCAATAAAAAATTCAGATTAACATCATAATTTAAAGTTGTCTATTATACTAAATTTTAAATGATTGAAATGCTTAAACAAGGTTATCAATAAACCAAATCAGTCTGTTATTCTGATCAAGATATTGATAAAGAGCAATCTTAAATACTATTTTAAATTATTGAAAATTTCCATGAGCAAATATTTATAAAGTGTTCAAACAGTAAAATAAAGTGTGTAAGGGAAATAACTCTTGATTCTTCTGCTTTGAGTTTGTTAGGTATCTTATATTATTTTTCTATCACTATTTATCATTTTGTTGTCATGTCAAAACATGAATAAGCCATCATAACTTCTTCTGTAAAATGTTTAATCACTTTAATACTCTTTAATACCATGTAAAACCTATAATAAACCATATTTTTACAACATGCACAGCAAGTGTTTTCAAAAGTTTAACTTCAATTGAAAAAACTTGAGTAAGTTTAACATGCACTACATTCTTTGCTATACCATTGAAAGACAAAATGGTCCTTAAGGTAAAAAACTTCTACAACAAATATAAAATTTTATCCAATCAGTTTTAATAAGCAAAATGAAATTCAAGATATAGTGAAATATTTAAGTCAATCTTCCAATAAATAATCATGAACGTTAACCATGTTCCATATATCTTTAGTTACCAAGAAGAACTTAGAAGTATGAAAAAAGATGTCTGTTTATTATATAAGTTAACTAATACAAATACATGTAGATTGGAGTCAACACATGAAAAATTTGTTCAATTTCCAAGAAAAGTACAGTAATTAAAATCTTGTTCAGTGTAATTGTATGCATTTTTGATGACAATAGGTTCTGTTCAGTACAATATTGTAAGTTGATCATCAATGACACTACCTTTAGTATGTATTAAGGTTGACAATTCAAAGCATGCAAGTTGTATCTGAAATTCAATAAATATAAAAAGAAGAGAGACAGCATGTATAACAAAAACAAACTTGGCAGGATTTGCAGACAGAAAGTTATCTCAGTCATCTCAGCATACATAAACTAAATTATATTAATATTTAAAACAGCAACATAAACAATTTAAGACAAACATTTATTAATGTCCTACATTATATCCTAATCTCTGTCCTACATTAAATCCTGATCTCTGTCCTATATTTTATAATGATTAATGTTAATGATTAACAGTATAACCTGAAGTAGTGTATGCACTTGTAGCAGTATAGTTAGAACCATGTAAGGGTGTAGATGTTTTAATGTCATGTGAATGTGAATGCTGCTGAGAACGTCCTTGCATTTCAAAAGGTGACAATGATGGTGGAACTGGAGGCATACTCCTATTTCCTGTTCCATACATGTTATCTAACACAGGAGATGGTCCCCTCGGTTGTACCGGGGATTGAGACGTAGGAAATCCGGATGGAAAGGCATGATGACTTCCTAGTAAGTTATATGATGATGCTCGTGTCCAATCATCTTTAAATATCTGTACAGTTAAATGCAACACTAAGTTTGACAGTCTGTTGTATACATGTGCTAACACCATTTGTTCATCTGCATCTCTTCTCACCCGCACCTGTACTGACCCAGCCTACAAAAAATACATAAATTTGTTACTGCCCAAGCCTGAAAAAATACACAAACTAGAACGAAATCACTTGTACAAAAAATAACAAATTGTTATACAAAATCATCATATTTAATATACTGTTAACAAAACAAGAGTCCCATTCACCCTGAACATCCACCTAGTGAAACAGCACTACATTTTCATTTGGTGTTTGTTTAGTTGATGGCTGTATTTTTGAGATTTTATCAAGTTTTTCCAATTTCGATCCCCTTATGATTCCCTATCATGGCTGAGCTCCATAAGTTGGAAAAGTATCTGCATTTCCTTCTATGAAGAATGCCTTCTACCAAATTAAGTTGAAACTTGTTGTGTTATTGTGCAGAAGTGGAAAATTTAAAAGTAACATATTTCTTAAGTAATAGTGTTGAACTTTGACCCTTAAATATGTAACATATTTTTGAAAGAAGGATCATGCTTTAAACAAACTTTGCTTGTCGTGCATTGATGTTACTGGGTATATATAATATGCAAGCATTGAATTCAAGGACTTTTAAAATATTTTTTGTTTAAATTTGGTAAAAGTTCCTCCATCTTAGCCCTATAGAACAACCCCCTGTTGACTGAGTCCCATAATTTGAGGAAATCTGAATCCTCTTCTTTCAAGGTAATATTCTACAAAGTTTTGCTTAATTTGCTCCAACAGTTTTGGAGAAAAAGTGAAATATGTGAAAAATCAGTTTATGTGCTATATTAATGGTGGTGTTGAAATTTGACCCCAAAATGAGTTACCTAGTTTTGACTCCAGGGTCACACCTTGAACAAACTTGGTTCTCCATGCATCATGGTACATGTATCTATATATGCAAGCATTAGCTCTAAGCTTTCTAGTTAATAAGAAATTTTTGTTGTTGAAATTTTGTCAAATTTTCCTATTTTGGCACCCACTGGCCGAGAACCCTCATTTTAACAAATCTGAATCCCCTTCCCTTGGGGATGCTTCCAAATTTGTTCAGATATGTTGGTGGAGAAGTTGAAATGAGGAATGCACTATATATGACCATAGTGTTTGAATTTGACCCCAAAATGTATAACCTATTTTATGATTACAAAGGTTTCACTTTGAACAAACTTGATTATATAAGCCCCAAGGTTACTATTAACAAGCATTTAGCTCTACACATTCTACTACATAAGAAGATTTTTTTGAATTTTGATAAATTTTCCCTTTTTTGGCACCTTGTGGTGTCCCTTCGTGGGTTAGCTTCGTTGCTTGAACAAATCTGAATCTGTTTTCCCTTTTGATGCTTCTTACAAAACTTGGTTGAAATTGGTCTAGTGGTTTTGGAAAATAAGTAGGAAATGTGAAAAGTTATATCATATTAAGTTATGTAGTGCCAATACCTGAACCTCAAAACATGTAAACTGTGTATGACCACAGAGTTACACCTTGAACAAACCGTGTTCTTCATGCCCAAAGGTGACTACATATGCAAACATTAATCTCTAGACCTTCCAGGATTTTGTTTAAGAATTATGAATTTTTGTTCATTGTGGGCTCATGGTGATAGAGCCCTATCACTTAAAATAAATTGAAAACCCTTTTCTAAAGTACGATTCCTACTATGGATAGTTGAAATTGTTCAAATGGTTAGTGGTTATGACCGATTGAGTGTTGTTATCAATAAAGCTTTCCCAAGCAGCATTAACTTGGTTGGCAGGGCCATGACAAAACAGTTGTAGCTGAGTAGCATATTTCCAGAGTCAAAAATATATTTATAAAAGATCTGACCTTTATATAATATAAATATATTGAGCTTATCTTTGAGTATGTTTTCCTTATCAAGTGTGTCAAGTGCTGATGATCTCTACTTTTGTATTCTCTTTCCCCAGAGTTATTTCCCTTGAGAGTTTAGCTATTATAAATATCCAATGGTTAGAGAGAATCTAGGACTTGATGCAGAATGTGTTGAAAGACTGAAACTCACCATTAGGTACAAAGAAATGGTAAATACTAGTTCAAAAATTAAAAAGATCACATACATCTTATTAAGGACTTTCAACAATATTATCAATCAAATCAAAGGTTTGTTTAAAATTACAGTCAATGAAGAAAAATACCACACAAAAGAAAGAAATATCTTCATACCAAGGTACCAAATGACAATGTCCAGAAATGTTCATGTCTAAACTCCAGGACACCGTCCAGTGTTGATGCTTCGCGTAACAGCTTGTCCAACTGACCAAGAATATGGGATGGTGTGGTCTGGAACAAAACAGAGAAGGTTTTAAAAAATTGTGAACCTTTGTAACAATAAATTTAAATTCCTATCAATCGAAAGCATAAGCATTGTTGATTAAAACAGGATTTTTCCTTCTTGACTTTGTCAATGTTGGCCTAGAACATGTACTTCAGCTGAAATGCACATAAACACAAAATTGAATGTAAAAATTCCAAGGTCACTCAAGCAGCAAAAATATAGACCAAGGTGACCAACTTTCACCTAGGGTTCAATCTATCTTTCCTGATTGACTTGCATGTGCAGTTTGGTCACTGCAGGTCTATAGTCAACATAGTTAAGAGTACTACGTGTAGCTTCAAAAATGAATTTTTTTTTTCTTTTTTATTAAGTGATTAGTGACACCAAATTTTTATCGCCAAAAATATTCACATCATTTGTTCAAAAGCCCTGGTCTGAAGATCAGTCTTTGGGATTTCCCATGCAAAGTTACAGCTGCATTGACTCAGATATTCCAATAATTACAATGGCCTGTGACACACATGGTATTATTTGATCTCACCTGTAATAGTATTTTGCCACTGTAGATACTCATAGGAAACATTGTGCCACAGGTCATAAAGGCTATAGATACAGCTGCCCAAGTGTCTGCTGAGTAGTACATCCTATATAATGTAAACAAATAATTAATAACAAAGCTAAATACCTAGTTACATCCTGTCAAATGTAAAACAAATAATTTATAACAAAACTAAATACTTAGTTACATCCTATCAAATGTAAAACAAATAATTTATAACAAAACTAGATACCTAGTTACATCATATTAAATGTAAACAAAATAATTTATAACAAAAACATCAAAAAGTTCACAAATGTAGATTATAACTGAAAGTCTGAGAAGTTGTACATATCATCAAATACTAAAAGTCTGCTGAGAAGTACACACTGTTAAATGTACATAGTTATACTTGTAAACATAAGTAGCATATACGCAATGACAATGAATTATATTTAGGTTTCTAAGACAACAATCCTTCCACTGTACCCGACATACCATTTCAACCCCTGCTATTCAATAACCATGTTTATTATTCCTTACAAGTCCAAGTCAAAAAAGCTTTTACTTAAAAGATAATTCGTTTGTACATAAGCTACAGGTGTATGCCTTGGAAATCTGCATGTTTTATAGTGTTTTGCATAAAAGAGTACGTGTACACGTATTGACCCTAAAATTACGTCCAAAAGGAGACAAGTTTTCAATGAATGTCAAACAAATCAATTCATTATCTACATCTCTCATGCGTAGAGTTTTAATAAAATACAAAATATGATATAAATGTATTTGAACTAAAACAACTTAAATACATATCATTACATGTATAAATTAACTGTCAATGGTTTATCTTATTATTTAGAATATACCTAGACAAATCGGGTGAGTTGACAGGTATGTAGAAAGACAGACTGTCACGAATTTAAATACTGACAAAAGCATGTCATATGATCTATGTTAGTATGTAACTGATCTAATGCAACATTTAAAAAAGTTCAGCATGTGAGTCAGGGTGCTAAAATTAAACATATAAATATGCATGTATTCATTATTCACATGTAAACTTGTTACAATGTAGTTGATAGACATAGGTACTTTGTATCAATGATAGACATACTTTGTATCAATGATAGACATACTTTGTATCAATGATAGACATATTTTGTATCAATGATAGACATACTTTGTATCAATGAGGATGTAGGTAATACCAAGAGCTATACCAGAGGCAAATCCTATCAATGCCATTGGGTTGATCCTTGGTAACAGTAACCTACTGAGACCTGGTAATACATGACATAAACTGAAAGTAGAAAATGAAAGTAGATAAAGCAAACAAAACATAAACTAAAAAGTATCAAACAATGAGCAAAACTATGTAGTACTATATCACAGGGGAAACTATTTATAAGAAAAGGGGCAATAACTCTGGCAAAAAGTTGCAGTCAATTAATTTTAGTATGCTTCATTTCTTCATGCCATCATGCATAGGTATCTACCTTGACATAATGCATAAGTATACAAAATTTGATAACCTAATTTAAATATTGTTGAGGTAATACTCATGACAAAAAGAGAAAGGAGCAGTAGTTCTGCCAAATAGTTGCAGTGATGTCAATTTAGTATGCACACTCTGAAATACAGTAAAACCCTGTTATAATGCCACCATGAAGGATATGTATACCAAATTTATAACGCTTCATTCATATCTGTCATGTGTTTTGTTTGTTAATATGCATGGCTTAATACCTTTTTAGTCATATCTTTTAAGTTAAGTTTTTTGTGCTATAGCTTATTACCATTTACGATTATCCTTTGTGTTTTCTGTTTGTTTGTGTGTATGGCATAGTTATTATACCTTTTACTCATATCTATCATGCATTCCGTTTATTTGTGTATGTTCTATTACCTTTCACTCATGTAGGTCATGCGTTTCGTTTATTTGTGTATGGCATAGTTATTATACCTTTTACTCATATCTATCATGCGTTCCTTTTATTTGTGTATGTTCTATTACCTTTCACTCATGTCTGTCATGTGTTCCTGGAGCCAGCTAGAACTAGAAGCATCTATTACATGGTTCATTGCTGAATTTTTAACACTGTACGATACAAACATGTGCAGGGTGAAGGCAAAGATAGTCCCAATAAACAGACGTCCTCTATAACAATAAGACAATAAATTTCATTAATAAATCACAGTAGCAATAATTTGAAGTATTTTTCGATGACATTCATTTACAATAACTACAGTAACTCAATAAACTTAACCTTTGCATCAGTAATGAAATACATTTGTAACTTTTCTATTACCAGTTTATGAAAATCCTAATTGACAAACAACAATACTTAAGATATTTTAAGACTTAAATTAGAGAATATACATCCTATCTGACAGAATTATTTTCTATTTTTTAATACTTTTTCCAGATGTCAACAGTTTGCATTGCATAAGCATAACAAGAAAAATCAAAAGTATTTTTTAATTGGATACATCAATAAGGAAGTTTGTTGGTGAAGAAATAGTTCACACACCGTTATCTTACTACATTGTATATCTGTATCTATAACTATTGAGAGTAGGAAAGATAACTGTTGCTTGTATAGATTACAAGATAAAACTTACGTATGAATATCTGGCTGCATTAATAGCAATCTTTCTATACTGTAAATAAAGGTAAACCATACTCAATCTTTTGGGCTTGTCTTTTATGTAAATATATCAAGGCTATGAAAAATCAACAACGCTTGTTAGTGATAGAAACACTTATTGAATGAATTAACCTATGAAAATTTATTCAATTAATTTGTGCTAGTAGATGAATTACATTTAAATAAACATTTTAAACATGAATAAATTTTTGGGGGATTACTTGCAAGTAATCTTTAAACATTCATTATAAATATCCACGTTCCTTGATATAGCATACAGATTTTTTTTTCACTAGTCACTTCAATAAGTAAAGTAAAATGCAATTTCTACCTATGCAGTTTAAAAATGTTTATTAAAGTTACTTCGGGAAGGTTAGTTTATCTAAGATAAATAGTACATTTGCAACTTAAAATGGTCTTGTCGTCTATTTGTCTGTAGTAGGAAATCATGTCCCATTTAAATGACATTAATAGAGTTACCTTTCTTTGACAATAAATAGACATCCCAACTGTGTCAACATGGTACTAGCAAAGACTGCAAGCACTTCAAATCTCTCATATCTGTAATAATAAATACATACTATCAATATTGCAGTCTACAAATTTAGCTCAACATTTTATATAGGGCTGTGTATATAGCATGAAGGGTGCTGCATATTTATACATATAACATATCTTCTATCATTAATATTGTGATAAAATATGTATTGCGTAAAATTTGTGGATGAAATTGACAGTTCTTTGAACTGTGTTTGTGTAATTTTGCAATGTTCTGTTTTGATAATAAATACATAAAAGAATATAAGAGAAAACATATACATGTATCCAATTCTGTACTGAGCTACACAGATAATAAACTCCATCAACATATTATTCATATCACTAATATTATCAAGTGGCTTGACAAACATTTATTTTAATTTTCATTTTATCTTCAGAAGTCATTAATTTGAAACAAATATGTACACTTACTGGTAGATAAAGGAACTAATTCAAATTTCTCATGTTGGTCAAGAGTTCTGACAAGGGACATAATTTTGTAAGAATAGTAATATCAGGGGACAATAGTGACACTTTTATTAACTGCCATTAAATTTCATTTACGGATGCACTCCTACACTCCTTATTTTGGGTTATATAAACATAGCCAAGATAATTCTTTTTATGCACAGCAAAATTTCAGACTTCAGACACGAAGTACATCTATAGTCCCTTCAATTGTGGAAATACTAGATCATAATAATCCAAAACCAGACAAAACAGTTGACTCCTGAATGCTACTTGAATCTAATTCAAGGGAAATTTCTCTATAAATAATGATGAATTATATAATGTACACCTCCTTCAGTCCTTACCCAAAAGTGTATGAAAGTGTAGGTTTTTGTCTCTTCACCCATAGAGTTAACAGGCACAGCATCAAGCTGAAATGAAAATGTATATAGATCATAAACACAAATCTAGAAATGAAGCAATCGTTGTCTAAAGAACAGCTTTGTCTATATAGTTACGAAAAATGTAAAGCTGCATTAAGCTCAACAATACACTAGATTATTTATAAGTGAACAACAATTAATGTGTTCAATTGAAGGAGAACACATGAGGCACCTTTGGTCTCAACGTCCCTCTTGATTCTACAGTACTATGATTTCAACTGACCTTGATCTTTCGGCCTCTGTATCATGTTTGTGAATGATCTTGCAATAATTATCCATGCCCCAAGGGTACAGAATGTTCAAGTATAAAGTAAATCAATAGAAAAATATAAGCGTACCTGAAAATGTCGTAAATTGTAAGATATGCAAATGCTGTCAGTGCTGAAAAATATATAAAAAAAAAAAAAAGTTGTTAATTTTGCATTTTAAACAGGTCTAGCAATAGTTTTAAATAGATTATAGATTATCTTATAAAAAAAATATAACTAACTAAAGCTTGCTGGAAGACATTTTTGTAATGTGGCCAATTTTCACTAAGATCTATATGTATGGAGTATTGAGGCTCTTGTCAATGCCATGGTCCAATCATGAGAAATAGTTTAGCAATAACAGAATTTTAAAGATGGCTGCAATTTTAGATATCATGGAGACAAACAGATATACTGTAGAATCAGAAATATTCACTGGCTTAAAATTTCGTTGTTTTGAAAATAAAGTGATTTCGTTGACATAAAATTTCATTGAAAATACTTAGGTGTTCTTATTAGAAGGTATGTGAAAAATTTCTTCATGGTTTTAATTTCGTTGACCTTTTACAACAATGAAATAAACGAAATTAAAACCACAACAAAATTTTCTGATTCTACAGTATCTGAATAGGATCAACAAGTATTCCACATGTATTTATTTACTATGAACAAACAGGTTCATTTTCCTGTACATAGTCCATGTAAAAACATACAATAGTATAGATGTACAATTTTAAATTACTATATTTGTCAAACTATTACTATATTATAATATATATGTACAATAACATCACTCCACATTTTGTAATTCACCATAAATTGTATTAACATGCTGTAAATATCAAATCCAATTTTGAAATCAAACAACACGTACATATATAAACTGTGTACATCTTAAGTTTATACCAGTATATTACTAAACATATTAAGAGCTGAAGTATAAGTTCAACGGAGAAGAGACTTGAAAACAAGCATTCAGTGTCACTTGTAGCAGAGTTAACCAAAAGTTTCAAATTGATAAGTCCAAAAATCCAAGTGTACAAAGTTATGATATTTCTGTACAAAGCCAGAAAGTGTTATTAAATAAACTGTTTGATAATGCATTTAAGAACATCTAAGATTTTATACTCACCCATACTGTTAGTTCCATGACACCAAAACAGTAGTAAAACTGTACCAAGTATATTGAGCGACAAGAACAACAAAACTTTTCTGGCCTGTCAAAATAAAACGTAGCTTATTTTTTCATATTTTACATGTGTTTTCCCATGCTGTTTTAGTATGATGTGTTTTACCATGTTATTGAGTTAGAATTTATGACCCATGGTGCTATATTTGTCAGATTTCATGACCATTAATAGGCACTATACAATTCTTAATTTGTTATTATGCTTTGGTAATATATACTGTTTTGTAAAAAGATTTGTAAGAATATTCAAGTATATACACCACTCTATCTTTATGAGTTATGAATTATAGTTTTATTCATGTTTTTACTTTCCTTCATTAATGCATAACTGAATTTGAATCTGACTAGAATATGAAGAACATTGCTGAGCTGCTTAATAATACTGATACATGTTCTACTTATATTATTGAGGTTTTAAAATATGTATCATCTCTGCTGTAGAAAATCTTTAATTAGAACCTTAAATCAGCTTGATTCTCAGGGTGATGAACATAAAATGGTACTTACTTCCTGAAAACTGACCACATTGCGTAGTTCTGACAAAAATGCCCATAGGAATGATCTGTGAGGTGTCAATGGATATATTGTACCCTATAAACATAATAAACAATTGTTAACATCAAATACATAGTAATTGTGTCTAAATTTTTGAGAATGAATGTACATGTATATTAAAATAAAGTGGGAGAATGTTTATTAATTGTTTCGGAAGGGAACGACAGATAGAAGAAAGAATAATCATACATACATGTAGTGGGTATGCATTATTGATTGGAGAATGTTTATTGTTTGTATTGGACAGTAACAAGAGATCAAAGAAAGAATAATAATAGTGGGTGCGTAATACTAGGGGAGAATGTTTATTGTTTTGTATCAGAAGGGAACGAAAGATAGAAGAAAAAATAGTCATACACATGTAGTGGGTATGCATTATTGCTGGGAATTGTTTGTATCAGAAAGGAACAAGAGATAGAGAAAGAACACCATTATGTACTTACACTTGTTTGATAATGTGTTCCTCTGCTGCTGTACTCATGAGAATGATGACCAACTACAAAAAATATATATTTACTTTTATACAAACTACAATATTCATTCATACGAGATATTTTAATTTCCATCAAAGGGCCCACAGTGAGCCATGTAAAGATATACAAGTATATCATAGCATATGCTAACACAAATTCATGAGCTCATAAACATGTTATATGCAAGAAAGAGAGAAAAGACAATGCATGTACAGCGCCCCCACATCAACATCCAGGTTTCATGACCTAACTGCATAAGTCAACAATTGGACTGTATATATATTGTACCTGATGTCTTATGTTTATACAATGTATATTTAACCTAAAATTAATGACAAATAAAACCTTCATTTGTGGTCAATCACTGATACACTGACTGATGAGTGACTCTATAACTCATGCAAAGGTGTTGACAAAATAATGTGGTGTTAAAAAATACTATAGGATGTTGCCATGATGGCTCAATAATGCCCCCTAACATCATACACTTATAACTGTCTTTTTATAATTTCTAGTAACAAATATTGAACAATCTTAACATGATATCTACAATAATAACTGTCTGATAAATGCATTGATAAAACTATGTTTGTCAAGTTGACTAGATTGAGAAAAGACTATCAGTAAAAGAAAACCCAACCTCTTGACTTCATTGGAAATTATTGATGAATATAATAAATGATGATGACATTCTTTTAGTTACATGTATATAAGCTCATAACTTTACATACATGTAGTAATTCTAATATGTTCAGAACAAGATATAAGTCTGAGAAGAGCTTTACAAATTGCTTGTATTAAATCAAATGTGCATTTAAATATACTAGATACCTATATAAAAGTTCAACATCTGACAATTTTGAGGATATCCTGTTTTCGCTACATGTATACGTAGGTAAAAGGTAACCTGTATTAATATTTTCAATCCGAGTGCACTCGCATAAAACATATATGAGCTCGAGCTTATACAATATCCATTCAAACACATTCATGACTGATGGCAGTGATGCAATGCAAACAACAATTAGATCTAAACTTGACTAGAACTTTAAGATAAATGAATGCAATAAACACTTTAATAAACTCTTGACACAAATGTCAGTTTATAACTGTTGAAATCGGGTCATCAGTGTCTGGAGAGAACTGCTCAGCGGTGCGCTGTCCCATTTAACTTGGAAGAGACTGTGACGTTCACAGGGTCAGTTTTTCCTGGCATTGGCTTGTTTGAATCAAACAACAAATCAATACAGTTTGTCATACCATATTCAGTCCATTTCAAACTCCAACAATTTGTTGTTAATTATTTTCCGGTCCCCACACATTACATAAGAAGATAAGGTTATTCATTTACAGGCGTCTGCAGGGCCCTTTCATTTTTAACTCGGCTATGCAAGTGCAAGTTTTGTTAAATATAGTACTAGTACTATACGTTTTTTGGTAAAAAAGCAGCAAAACATTGTGAGGGTCATGGCCTTTTTCACGGATTGGTAGGGTTACACCAAACAAACCCAATTTTGATTTTGGCTTTATGTTTCTTACTTCTTCTACTACTGAATCCTCCCAACAATCATTCATGATTATTACAGGGAGGTGCACTGTCTGGGGGACTATATATATGTGTTAAAAGTTTTTCTAAAAGTCATAGGAATTTACTAATTGTTAAAAGTGTTATATACACAGGTTAAAACAAAAACCGGAATATCTGGTTAATGGAGGGAACCCAGAAGCTCAGTGAAATGAGCTACATGTACAAAAATGTAGACTGGATGCACTTTTCACATAGTCAGGAAGATTATTCCAGGCATGTATTGTCTACAGGAAGAAGGAGTTTGCATGATATTGGGTACGGTACAGCGGTATCAGATAATTCAGGTTACGCTTTGGTATGAGGCGATGATGATCGACACTAATTACAAGACCTATATATAATCTAATTTTATATGCTTATACGAGTTCTTTTACATGCCTGAGAGACACTGGATGTCATTTTTAATCCCCATTCGACGGACAATCTTCATATGAGCTGCTGATTGAGTAATACATATTGCTCAAGTACACACCTGGCAGGAGGCAGTGCTTGAGCTTCGCTGTGAACCCCCAACATCTAGCATCCAAGAGATTAAATCCTGGGTGCTAACACTCCGGCTTATGAAACGGTATCTAAAGAACTGCTCTTACAAGATTCATTGGCAGACGGACAGGGTGATTCCTTATATACACCTTCAAACTTCCTTTGTGGGGGTATAATAAGCTAAATGTACAAAATGGTGCAGGTGCCAGGTAACGTTATGGTGATACTGCCAGTAGCAGTGTTGGCCCATCTGACTGCTCACTAGAAAAGTGAAGAACAATCATTCAAATAGGAAATTTAAGTATCATACCATTCTCAAGGTTTACAGAAACACTACTACTGATGAGATCTGGTATCGTTCCGTACGCCTTAGAACTCATATTATACGTTCAGCGCATTTCTCTCCAGTGTCGAGTTGTCAACATTACATCACGGTTAAAAGACGCTTTAAACTACACGTGTTAGTCAAACGTCTAGACGACCGTGATTATTTGTTATCATTGATGATTATTGTGTTTTTGCTGCCTGCGAGTTGACCTAATTTATGGACTTGAAGCGCTCTAAAGCAAAATGACAACAGACATGGATAAGTCAAACTCTATTCTCATCTTCTTTGTGAATGGGAAAAAGGTAAATTGTTCACTAGTTTTTCTTTACACGTCATATGCAGACCAGTAAGTGAGGTTGTTGTGAGGTGTTATACAACATACAGTAGGCTATACTGTATAGTACGTTACTAGTTATTCTCTGCAGACACTAGTGATATCAAAATGATGAATATGCTCATTTTTTCCTGGGATATTCAAAAACACTCGGATAATTTAGATAAACATAATGTATTCATCACTTGCAGATTATATCCCAGAGGCAACTGAATATCCCAGCAAACTTTGAAAGTTGCGCA
>JAUMGZ010134430.1:1241-17082 GCA_032359645.1 Pododesmus macrochisma
TCAACATATACAATCAATACAGAACAAAGTTGAAGTATTCAACATATACAATCAATACAGAACAAAGTTGAAGTATTCAACATATACAATCAATACAGAACAAAGTTGAAGTATTCAACATATACAAACAATACAGAAACCTTAACGTAAGATTGGACGCCGCGCACGCCGCCGACGACAACCCAGTGGTGACATTAGCCGAACAGGCGAGCTATAACGGACAGTTTTACATGTATATACATGTAACTTTAATTCTTTGATATAATATGCTTATAATCGAATCTATTCCCAGGTTAACTAGTTCTGCACATGTCGCTCGCATAATGGCTACATGTGAGCGGCAAAGTTTAGTCACATCGAAGATTAACGTCCAGTTTACAAAGAAGGATAACTCGTACATATTTTATCTGACCGAATGTGCGAAGTCCTATGTACAAATAAAATCTTCATGGATACACCAAATGTCAAAAAGTTTAACAACATAAGGTTAACCTGGTGTTTTTCAAACGGAAGCAGTCCAATATCAACGTTTCGTGTTAAAAAAAATACAAATTAAAAAGTTTAGTCGTAATACTGAAGACCGATTAACGTAAGATGAGCGCTAAACATGCTATCAACTTACTTTTTTGTTGTTGTTGGTTTTTTTTTTTTTTTTTAAGTTTTAGTATTTTGTCAATATGAAATTAACACATAGAATGATAAGAATATGACACGTTTATTGATTAAGAGATAGCTGCAAAACGCATCTGGATTAATACTATGTGTCCTTCGAAGAAACCATAGAGCTACTATCAGTGCCGTAGCCTGACGTTAGTCGGTGGGGGTATACGTAGGCAACATCTTTTTTTGCCGCACACATATATTTGCCGACTTGCCGGGAATTTTGTTATAGAAAAAAGACACATTATTACAGACTACGGTCCTGACTGTGTTGGCATTTATATATCCCACCTGAAGATAAATATTATTAATTAAATGTCTATGGTCAGAGTAATTCGGACATGTAAAAAAATAATAGTTAATATCAGTGAATTCAATACACAGGGTTTGAATTCACTGTTAATATCTATCTTCTTGCATCAATATGAACACCTGGGTCCTCTAATAAGGTGACATGTGTCTGTCATAATTAAGATTACTTTTATTGTTTCTTAGTGGTGTTAAGATAATGTTTATATATCTGGAGTTGCAGTATTTGAATGAGCTTAATGCTTTAGTGTTAGTTTGATGATGTTGCTGCAGAGAAGATTTATGAAGTTTATTTTTAAAGGAGGATAAAGTTAGAGCATTTTATAAATTTGTGTCTAGAGAATTCCACTGTTCCGTCATACTTACAAAGAAACTGTTTTTATACGTGTAATTTTATGTCCTACATGTTGTTGGTGTACACATTATGTTATGTCTAAAGTTACATTGTATACTTATGCTGGTTAGTTTTGAGGTGTGCATGAGAGTGGGCTTGTACGTGTTGTTGTCTTCTTGTATGTAACGTCATGCGATGAGTCTCTTCTAAGACCATTGATTATTCTTAGGACCTCTAGCTGAATACTTTCAATCAAATCGGATTCCTGCCTAGTGCAATTGTCCCAATTGTCTTGAGCTAATCAATTTTACAAGCTTTTAGTGGACATGTAATAATTGGTATTACCCCTTTCCAGACATAGAAAATATAAAAAGGACTCCTTGATATAAATGGAAAAAGAGACCACCAGTAGGAATTTTGGTAGCTTTCCAGACAAACCGCCAAACACCAACACCTAATGTCCGCACATCATTATCACCCTCCATCAAAGATCTATAAGATATCTAGATATGTGCCTCCATGTACTGAGTATCCCCTGTCCCTGTGAGATGTCACCCCGAAAGGGAGACTCCAATTGCATCTTTGATGTAATTACCTATCACAAGAGAATGTCGATATATAAAACATTTAAACTACTTTAGTAAAACTGAATAAAACAAGATCACACTGTTATGCCATTAAAGCAATGTCAAAGTTTCGATTAAGTGGTTTTTGTTCTAAACTTTGAAGATATTTAGAAGACACTTATTCCTATATTCTTGAATGAAAAAAGAAGGTGGCGTTATACCTAAACAGATTAGAAATCCCACAATTCAGCATATGTCACGTGATTTACTCCTTAGCAAGCCGCCATGATGCATGCCGTACGAAGAGCATGTTCGGGTGTTTGGAGGGCCTCTTCAAGTGCCCTAACTACCCCTAATGTACACGAGAGTGCTGCCAGGACAGTCCCTTGCTATTTGACTTCACGTATGTATCTGTGTGAGGCGTGACAAAATTATATTTAATGGGTTTGCATGTTTTTAAAAAAGCCGGTAAACGCAGATTCTGACCTGTTCAGGTTTGCCCTTGCCCTTGAGTTACAAAAGGTTATTTTCTTGAAATAGCTGTGCTTTATAAATATGATTAGTTTACCAGCTAGTGACAAATGTTGTTTTAATACCCGTCTATGCAACCTAATTGGAATTTTTCGGATATTTCCCCCCGCTTTGACCGAAGTTCTATCAAGGTCATCTTGCCAAAAGACAACATTGACAAGTTGCCACTGTTCAAACTATGTCTAAGTATTGGTTCATCACTATATTGGGGTTTAAACTTTTACCTCTTGACCGATAGTTTCCAAACTTTAAAATTTTGATTAACACACCAAGTACACATTTTTCACAAACTTTCACATAATCCATCATCCTACGTTAAACACGACTTTTTTCCTATAAATTCATAGAAAAGTGATCAGCTGTGGCATTGAGTGTTGATTTGATGTTTTTATTGGGTCTAGGTCAAAGGCATATTTATATAGAAGGCAAGACGAAGAAAGACAAATGTAACATGTTCGAGTCCAGAGAATAGAGTATGACTGCTCTTGATTTACATTTTTAGTCGCAAGATCGTATAATTTCCTTTTTTTCTTTGCCACAATTTTTGCCCTGGATTCACAATGGACTTATTTATGATATTTTGACAGTTTTATCCTATAACGTTAGACAGGAGATCGGTAGTGTTTGACTTTGTTTTTTAGTATTGACATCGCAATTATTAAACTTGCCAATCTAACTATTGGTTACAAAGACACATATCTGGTGTGTCTAAGAGACCCAGATCAGTCACTGATCTTCCTGTTTTGGGTTGTTCGAGATAAAATCTTCGTCTGCAGATTTGTCTTAGTAAATTAATTTTACAATTTTTAAAAGATGTAAATAGCATAATGAGGAAAGTCAAAACGGTATGCTGATACAGTTCTTTCTGAACACAAACAGTAACATGTCATAAAATGCAATAGAATATAATACTCACTGTGGTTTGATATTGACCGAAAAAGGGTTCAATAGGTTGGTGGGGTTAATAAGGCTATACCAACCCTGAAACAGGTAGTAAGCAACGCTGAATACATAATATAACTGTACACTTAGTCCGGTAACATATTGTAGTGGCATATTCTACACATTGATATACATTCAGAACTTCTTATAATTGACGCGTCTATTTTTTGCACAGAACTTTTTATGAATAACTGTTGTAAAAATTGACTTATTGAAAAATAAAAATCACAAGATTTCCCTGCAATGCATGTGATTTTAGAATTGCTATTAGAAGGCTTTTTTAACAACCAATACAAGTTTCATAGTACTTTCACAAATAAAATGCCCTTTGGTGACCCAGTGTTGACTGTCAATATGTACAAATGCTTTTGAAATGTCCATTTAAACTGTTTATCGAGAGGCGCACAGTAAGGTTATTTGACTACAAAATGAATACCTGACCTACCCCAAAGTAGGTTGATTCCATAGTGAGTTTATTCACGTGTCAAAGTTACTCTCTTCGGTCAATATCAAACTACACATCACTATATTATTCAAAGAAGCTTATGCATGTGTCAGTAAACAAATCTATGCATTTTGACATGCTCAGCTGAATACTAGCCTAAACGACATCATGTTTCAGTTTGGTTGATACAGATGGGTTTTTCAAGCAGATTTTTTTTATTTCTATACTCGCCCCATTTAAGATTTTTTTCTCCCCTTTATTGTTCTTTTTTCCTGTTGACCTCCATTGCCTTTAACTCAACTCACATTTTTTGAAAAATGTTTTTTTTACATCTGCGCATTTTCATTGATGGCAAATCAGTGAAATCATATATTAATTTTTTTTACTTCTCTGGACCAAAGATCCAAGGTGGACTTTTCTTATTGGCATTTTTTATTGCTCAACACTGAAGAAAATCTTAGTAAAATAATTGAGCTACCAATATGCATTTTGGGCCTGTGAGGAAATTTTTGCACTGACCCAAAAAAAATTTCATCTAAACTTGGTAGGAAGTATCCCTAGGGGAAGGGGACTCAAATTTTTTCAAATGAAGGGGCTGGGTCAAAAGGGGGAAATTTGACAAAACTTCAAAAATCTTCTTTAATATAAACTACATGTAGAAGGCCTAGAGCTTTATGTTTTGGTATGTATTAACTTAAGGACGTGGACAACCAAGTTTGTTTAAGGCATGCCCCCAGTGCTCGACACAACCGATCGCAATTGGCAAATTTAACCTCTGCTGGGCAATTAAAAAAAACCAAAATATTACAGACTCAAAATAAAATCTGGGCGAGTACAATTTCTGTTCAGCTTTAACACAGCACAAAACAAGTGCTCAGATTTTGATTTATCGCAACACAGTTACACTCCGCAAACACAGCTTTCCTATGTAAACCCTTATCCTGCTAGTAAAACTATTATATTATAACTCTTTAAATTGGGCTACCACTTTTCATTTTGGGCTAGAAGAAAAATATTTCTGGTGGCCCAAAAAAGCATTGTGACCCTAAGGTTAAAAGTATTTAAATTTCAAAAATTCACATATTGTTGTCTGACATTACAAATCCTAAGATCAAAATGGTGAAACCACATAATCCAATGAAAATTAACATCATGAACACAAAAAACTTTTATTAATTAAAACACAAATATACTTGATGAATATGTCCACAAAGTTAATTATTGAAGTATTGACTCATTAATAACATTATTTCTGAATGGCTTCTGCTTCAGATATCATACAGTTTGGCTTGCTCAAATTTCAAATTTCATTTTCTGGTTAAACATATTGAAATTCATTATTTATTTTATTTTACAGGTAGACATTATGCAGCAGAACCACAACCACAGGCAGGCACAGCTGTTGGCAAAGTTGTGGCAGTCATTGGTGCCGTTGTGGATGTCCAGTTTGACCAAGACTTACCTCCAATTCTCAATGCTTTGGAAGTTGAAAACAGAACACCAAAATTGGTGCTAGAAGTAGCTCAACATTTGGGTAAATATTTCTTTTTTATGAATTTGTTCAAGAAAATAGTCGACTAAGGGCATTTATTATGAGAAAATGCAGAGAATTGTCAAGTATAATATTAAGACATATTTTGTGATATTAGTTATAAATGTATAGATACCAAAAAATGTCAAATCTGGGTATGAAAATTTGTACAGAACTTAACAGCAAATAGATAATTGATACAAAAATCATCTTGTAGGTGGGGGAAAAACAAAAAAATGTTTGATTTTCTGATTTTCCATTTACATGGAGTGGTATTTTTAAAGAATGTATTCAATTTTCATTTATATACCTCAATTAAATGTCTTTTCAGCAAGGATTTGTGTTTTAAGATTTCTCTTATTAAAAATTATAGGTGAAAACACAGTAAGAACAATTGCCATGGATGGTACAGAAGGTCTTGTACGAGGCACAAACTGTAAAGACATTGGATCACCTATTAGAATTCCAGTAGGTCCAGCCACCCTTGGTAGAATTATTAATGTCATTGGTGAACCTATTGATGAAAGAGGTCCAGTACCAACACAACAGTAAGTAGTACTTGATGTTCATATTAAAAGCAATTTTGAGTTCACTTAAAACTTAACATGTGAATTTGACTGTCTATTTGATTATTTCTTCAAATCTGTAATTATTACAAAAATTCATTCTTAAATATTATAAACAATGACACTTCTTAAATTTCCTCGGTGAAAATAGTTGCGGAATGAAAGATCATGAGCAGTTTGTAGAAAATTTTGCTTGTTTGTATTAAGTACTTTCAGATAACTACAGGTTTGAACTTTATTGATCAGGGGCTTGTTATTATTATTCCTCTTGAAATGTTTACATGGAGAAATTGGCAGAAAAAGTATTCGAATGTCAGATTGTAAGACAAAAAAATTTGAATCATTATTTTACTTTGATCATGATATTAAATGAAATGTAATCCACGTTACAAAATAAATTCTATTTTGCAGTTTTGCATCTATTCACGCTGAAGCTCCAGACTTTGAAGAAATGAGTGTACATCAAGAAATTTTAGAAACTGGTATCAAGGTTGTCGATTTATTGGCTCCCTATGCAAAGGGAGGTAAAATTGGTAAGTATAGAACTAAATTGTCAAAGATTGTAAAAATTTTGACAACCAAAATGCCTTGATGAAATGTATTACTATTAAACTCTCAGGGAGTTTTGTGTTATTTATGAAGTAATAAAAATATTTAAAGTGAATTAAATCTTGGTCTGACACAGGTTTATATACTTTAAGTTGGATTTTCAAATTGAAGAAAAATTAGTTTTATATCAGGGCTCTAAGTTGCGAGTTAAATTTTAAAAAGGCAAGGAAAAATGAGTGTTGCCATGTTGCGAGTAAATTTAAAAATCGGTAAATCCGTATTTTGGTATCCGAACTTCTTTTTCATTACTACTGTGTACAAACATCGCAGTCAGTACAGCCCTTCGTGTATCAAATATTTCTTACAAGCGCTTAGGTGATACCACACTTCATTTTGTTACAAGATGGTGTCAAAAACACAAGAAACTTCTATCTGGAGTTGTTTTGAGTTTGAAAAGGGGCAAAAAATCGGCACTGGTACAGAGAACGATACTTATATAGTTCAAGTTGAGTCTTCAGTAACTAAGCCTGAGGTTGAGCAGGGGGTTGAACTTGTTGAGAGTGGTGATCAAAATTGGTTCCAGTTAACACAAAAACGGGAAAATAAATAAGTTGTTGATTTCCGATACAGAGTTACATTGTATGTACTTTGTGTGACCCCTCCCAGTGACTGCATGCATGGATGTTATTTATTCTACTTATTTATTGTGTATACATTTAAAGCATTTCCTGTAATCAAATATATACTGATTTTTTATATACACGTATGGTCGATTATTCTTTTATTGAACATTTAATGAATGCATTTTCCTTCTAAAACACATTGGGTTAAGTCAAGTTTTAAGTTAATTTAACTTTTCATTTGTGTCTAGTAAAATCTCAGTTTGGCGAGTAAAAATCTCGGGTCACTAGCCATTTGGCTAGTAAAGTTAAAGTAGCACTTAGAGCCCTGTATATTGTTGACAATTAAGTATTATTTTTATTTTGATCTAGACAGTTAAGACAACAATGAGACTTGAAAATCCCTCTTGAATTGATTTTAATCCTATACATACTCGCCACCATTATTTTTACATTTTAAATCTTGTTTCCAGTTGAGTTTCCTATGGAGGATTTATTAATTATATTTGAATATATCCTTTATTGATTCATTTGTGTTAAGGACATGAAAATGTATATTTTATCTTTGAGGAAGACAAGTTCATTTGCTCATATATTTGATCTGAATAAAGAAAGATGACTTTTCTTGAACTACTTGATGGTTATTTTAAACTTATGTACTAAAAACATAATAATTTTGTTTCCTCTTTCATTCTCACAAAATATATAATGTAGGTAGGTAGGCAAATAAAATTATTTTTGAAAAGGGCATAAAGAGCAGGAATTTTGGCAGAGCATGTTACCAAAAGCCAAACACAATATTTTTTTATTTGCCTTTATCACATATTGAACTGCTGGTTTCTGAAGTATATCACAAATGCTGAAAATAATATACTATTTATGTATATGAATCAGTGAACGAAGAACAGTTTCACATGTAGTAAGCTTGTCACTAAAACTATAAAATGATATTTCTATTAAATTTCTGCTGGTCTGGCTTTTACCTTGATGGTCCTGTAAATTGCTTCTGACTTTTAACTTGTAGGTCTTTTTGGTGGAGCTGGAGTAGGAAAGACTGTATTGATTATGGAACTTATTAACAACGTAGCCAAGGCTCATGGAGGTTACTCAGTGTTTGCTGGTGTAGGAGAGCGTACTCGTGAGGGTAACGATTTGTACCATGAAATGATCACATCCAAAGTTATCAGTCTCACAGACGACACATCAAAGGTGTGTAAATTCAAATTATATACACTGGTCAGCTTGTGATCATGTGAAAATCTCTTCACTACTCATGAAATAAAATATCAATAACTTTCTTTTACTGAAAAACCCCAAATAAGGCCTGAAGAATTAAAAAATATTCAACTTTCTTTTTATTTAAATGTCAATACAATAATTGAAAATAGTGTTGGAGGTAAAAGAGTATTTATCTACAATTGAATTCAATCTTAAATCTACTTATTTCAGGATTTTGAGTTTATTCTCTGCAGACTCAAAACTTATTGTATTTTTCTTTATTTTTTCATAGGTATCGCTTGTATATGGTCAAATGAACGAGCCCCCAGGCGCCCGTGCCCGTGTAGCTTTAACTGGTTTGACTGTTGCTGAATATTTCCGTGACCAGGAAGGACAGGATGTACTACTTTTCATTGACAACATTTTCAGATTCACACAAGCTGGTTCAGAGGTAAAAATATTCTGTTCCCTATGTTAGAATTAATATTAAATGGAATACATTTCCCTAATAAATTTTGCAATATGTTAACATCAAATTTAATAGAATGGTGCATTTCTTTCATGCATCACTTCATGAGAAAACAATTTAAGTTTTTGAATATCAAGTTTATTATGTGTATGGCTATGTGGACTCTTTTGCTATATTCAAATCAATAAATTTACATGCAGAGCTAAATGGAGATGATAACCAAAAGATATTAACCAATATTTTACTATTGTAGGTATCTGCCTTGTTGGGACGTATCCCATCTGCTGTAGGATACCAGCCTACACTAGCCACTGACATGGGTACCATGCAGGAAAGAATTACAACCACCAGGAAGGGATCCATCACATCAGTACAAGTATGTTTTGGAGCAATGAACAATACATCCTTTGTCTACTAGTTGGTCATATTTCATTTTGATGTGACTCGTCACAGTTGTACTTTTTTAACATTTCACAAGGTTGAACAAATGTTAGTACATCATGGTGACCTTTTCTCAATCAAATCCTGTCCGTCGTCCGTCATCGTCGTTAACTTTCACATTTTCGACTTCTTCTCCGAAACCACTGGACCCATTTCATCCAAACTTGCTAGGAAGTATCCCTAGGGAAAGGGGATTCAGATTTGTTCAAAAGAAGGGGCTCAGCCCCCAGGGTGCACCACTTGGGGGCAAAAAGGGGAAATATTTTTCAAAACTTCAAAAATCTTCTAATAAAAAAGATGGCCTAGAGTATAATGTTTTGGTATGTAGTGACTTTAAGTCATGGAGAACCAAGTTTGTTCAAGGCGTGACTCTGGGGTCAAAATGGGTTACACGCTTTTGGGTCAAAGTTCATCACTATAGCAAATGTGTTAACTTTTCACATTTCAACTTCTAGTCTAAAACTTCTAGACCAATTTCATCCAAACTTGGTAGAAGGCATCCCTAGGTGAAGGGGGTTCAGATTTGTTATGATGATTAGGTTTGGCTTCTGGGGGGCCCAATTGGGGAAAATTTAACAAAATTTCAAAAATCTTTTGATAAACTAGATGATCCTCAGCTTAATGCTTTGGTACAAAGTAACTTTAAGGCATGGGGAACCAAGTTTGTTCAAGGCCTGGCCCTGGGGTAAAAAATGGGTTATGCGTTTTTGGGTTAAAATTCAACCCTATGGCAAATGTGTTTAAAACTTTTCACATTTCAACTCCTCGTCCAAAACCATTGAACTTATTTCACCCAGACTTGGTAGACGGCATCCCTAGCGGAAGGGGGTTCAAATTTGTTCAAATAAAGGGTCAAGGCCCCCAGGGGGCACCTTTTTCGGGGCCAAAATGGGGGAAAATTGCTTTGTTATATAAAAACTTTGAAGAACCAAGTTTGTTTAAGGCTTGACCCTTGGGTCAAAGTATTCAAATGCAAATATTTAGTTTTGGGTTTATTTCAACCAGATAGACGTTAAGGCCCCATGGGCCTCTTGTTTGATGTATAAATTGATTAACAAAACCCTAAGGCTATTTGGGAGGGGGAGAGAGATTTTAAGTAAAGAAATCCGATATAATGGTACCAATTACATTTTAAAAAATGAAAATGTAATATAAAGCCACTGATATTTCTCAAATATGGTGTAACTAGCATTATTGGCCATCACATATGAAATCATAGTGCTTTAATATAATAACGAGGGTTAATGGAGGTTTACCACTCAAAACTTTGTATTCTTGTTTGCTTTCCCATTTTGTTTGTTTTGTATCAAGTTGTGTTAATTTTTACAGGCTATCTATGTGCCAGCTGACGATTTGACAGATCCTGCTCCAGCCACAACATTCGCTCATTTAGACGCCACAACTGTGTTGTCCAGAGGTATTGCTGAGATGGCTATCTACCCTGCTGTAGATCCCCTTGATTCTACATCTCGTATTTTAGATCCCAACATTGTAGGAGAAGAACATTATGACATCGCTCGTGCAGTACAAAAGATTCTCCAGGTAAACACCTTTAAAATGGGATTACATTTTGTTGAACAAGAGTTTTGAAAGCTGATGTAAGTCCCCCAAACTAATGTCTTAGATGTCAATGTCAAGATGACATCTATCTCTCCATAAACAAGTTTTTTTTTTCACTTTATGTTCAGTTGTGTACCTTGAATACAAGTTCAATTTCATAATAAATATGGTGAGATACCAATTGATATAATTGCTATTACACGTCAATTGGAAGTTCTTGTAACTGTTCTTGAGGAAATATTCACTTTCCATTTATTAGCAATTGTACATTGATACAAGTTTGAAATCACAATATTTTATTAAAGTTAAAATTGTGTTTTTTAAAAGTAGCTTTTTTGGACTAAAACTTTGAAAATATATGTCCAATTATAAACTAAATGTGTTTGTAATCAACGTTATTCTTTCTGTTGCTTTACAGGACTTCAAATCTCTTCAGGATATTATTGCTATTTTGGGTATGGATGAGTTGTCAGAGAATGACAAACTTACTGTATCAAGAGCCCGTAAGATACAGAAATTCTTATCACAGCCCTTCCAGGTGGCCGAAGTTTTCACTGGTCATGAAGGCAAATACGTACCACTTGTAGAGACCATTAAGGGATTCAAGAAGATCTTAGATGGTAAACCGCTTTGAATATCTTTACAGTACTAATAATTTAGTATTCACTATCAAGGTTGAATTCTCAATTATTCATTTCAAATTTATACCTTGTTCATACTTTAATTCCATACACAGTGATAATATGTACTTCTTTATGTTCTAAACCTTGAGACTTGTGATATTGTTTTATAAGGTTCTTTATGTACAACTTTATTTTATGCCATCCATATACCATATTTAACGTAAGTGTCGTAGCTAATGTAGCATTATTGCTCTAAAAGCATATGTTGTCAATCTAGACACAATACTGTATGGCGTTTATTTATATTTTACAGGTGAGCTTGATTATTTACCTGAAGTTGCATTTTACATGGTTGGCCCCGTAGAAGAAGTTGTTACCAAGGCAGACAGACTGGCAGAGGAAGCGTAATCAAGATGAACAGTTAGGGGATATATATATATTTGTTTACTTAGTATGGTTTGAGAAAATGACTGTGTGTGTGGCATGTAAAACATTAAACAATGGGGTCATTAAATTATTCAAAAAAGGAACAACTGTGAAAAGCAATCTGTGTTAGAAGAGAACTTTGAACATTTTACTTTAGTGCTTGTTCAGGTACAGATACCAATCTCTGTCATCTGAGTTGTGAGTTATCATGATTTCACGTTTTTTACAAAGTGTTTCATTTTTTTGAGATGATCACATCTTTGTAAATCAAGTTGGAATAAAAAATTATAAAGACAGTCTTTTCTATGTTATTTTATTGTGTTATGTATTTATTTAAGTAAACTTTTCATGGAGTTTCTAACTAGTACCAAGCACAATCAGTCCAGTATGGCTAGCTTTTCAACTTGTTCAACATATTTTACATTATTTATCAAGGATGTTCATCTCCTTGTTGGGAAAGATTTAATCTATTTTAGATTTTGAAATGGTGTCAAACTGCATTTTTCACATTTAATGTCTGCAGTATAAAAGAAATTGGCAAATTTAGTTTAGGATAATATGGTTTTCTTATGTGACAAATGTTATTGATGTTGATCACATAGTGTTTGGTAGATTTCAGATGTTCACTCTTTGAAACATTGGTATTGTTGTTGCTTCAATAAAAGGTGACTTTCTGCCATGTGTAAAAACGTGTAAATCTTGCATATATACTTTCTGGACAGTGTCGGATACTTTTTAGCATTGTGTCCCCTTCAAAGAATGATGGAGAAACTAAGTAGTAGTCTCTTCTGAATCTAATTTTAAATACAATTTTGTCCTGGCCACTTGGATCACACCATGTGCATCATCCAAAGACACAGTATTGCATATTATAGGTCATTAATCTTCAATTGTAAGGTCAATGTCAAATTACCGATTTTGTGTATATAGCTTGTTCAGACTTGTCTTTAAATATCAAAATTTGGTTAACTTTTGCATTATAGTAAGGTGGAGTGTCTTATTTGGAAGAGTTATTGCCCTATGAAATTTCATTGGCCTGAACATAATTTACAAAAAAAAATTGAACTAGGTCGAGCAAATTTTGTATTCTTATGCATCATGTTATGGTAGAGTGTAACATTTTTAAAAATGACATCACTGCATATTTTTCTTGCTAGAGTTATTGATGTTTCATAAACAAAATTATCCTGAACAAGAACACTGGACCTAGATTAATCAAGTTTGGTATAATTTTGTGACCGGCATGGTCACTAGTAAAAATGATGTTACACTTATATTGGTTTTTTGAAGAGTTATTGCCCCTTTCTTTTACTGCCTATTGAACATAACTTCAAAAAATATTCGACCTAAAGTATATACTAAAATGACATCACTGGTTGTTTGGAAGAGTTATTGCCCATCTTGTAAAATGTGTTTAGATTTGGAATTGCAATAGTTCCTGTAATTTGCATATATATTTGTAAAGAAATCCCCTAATTAAAACATGGAACATGTTTTCAAATGTATGCCAAAAAAATCATTTAATACTCGGTTCTCATGCCCTCCCTCATCTATTTTAAAGCCCAAAAAAGCCCCTCATCACTCATTTTTATTGACAAATTTGTTGTTCCTGTAACAATATAATTATATATATTCAAATATCGTAATTTGCTAGTAATTCCTTACAAGTAATATTTTAAATTGCAAGGCAAACTAGAAATACATTTTGTATACAATTAAAGTCAAAGTTTATCTAAAACACATCATAGTTTCAAAGTTTTCCTTCAAAGAATTTATCATCTTGAATAAATTTTTTAAAAAAATGCCTCCCTGTCTCATCTAAATTTACAAAAAGTGGCCCGAGAACCAAGTTATTAATTTTGTATGGTCTTGAATTGTTTTGGTCCACCTGTACCGAATGTCCAAGGTGGACTTTTCTCTTACACAATTCCGTCGTGTGTTAACTTTAAACATTTTCAACTTCTTCTCCTGAACCACTGGACTATTTTTATCCAAACTTGGAAGGAGACTCAGATTCGTTCAAATGAAGGGACTGGGACACTATTGGGCAAAAAAGGGGGAAAATTGACAAAACTTCAAAAATCTTCTGCTTATAAACTACAAGGCCTAGAGCTTAATGTTTTAGTTTGTATGTAGTAACTTTAGGGCATGGAGAACCAAGTTTGTTCAAGGTTTGACCCTGGGGTCAAAAATAGGTTACATGTTTTGGGGTCAAAGTTCAACACTATAGCAAATATCTGAACTTTTCATATTTTTGACTTGTCCAAAATTTCTGGACCAATTTCATCCAAACTTGGTAGGAAGAATCCCTTGGGAAGAGGATTCAGAGTTGTACAAATGAAGGGGCTCAGCCCCCACGGGGCGCCACTATGGGGTCCAAAAGGGGGAACATTTGACAAAATTGCAAAAATATTCTCCTAATAAGCTAGAAGGCCTAGAGCTTAATGTTTTGATATGTAGTAACTTTAGGGTATAGAGAACAAAGTTTATTCAATATGTGACCCTGGGGTCAAAAATAGGTAATGTGTTTTGGGGTCAAAGTCCAACACTTTATATATAGCAAACATGTTTACTTTTCACAAATTTCGACTTGTCAAAAATAACTGGACTAATTTTATCCAAACTTGGAAGAAGTCATCCCTAGGGGAAGAGGGTTGAAATTTTTCTTCAAATGAAGGGGCTCAGCCACTATAGGGGCCATAATGGGTAAAATTGACAAAATATCAAAAATCTTCTAATAAACTGGATGACCTAGAGCCTAAAGCTTTGGTTTGTAGTATTATTAGGAAATGGAGAATTAAGTTTCTTCAAGGCTTGACCCCACTTAAAAAAAATGTTACACATTTTGAGGTCAAAGTTCAACACTATATATCTAGCAAATATGATACTTTTCCACATTTGCGACTTCTTGTCCCACACTACTTGACCAATTTCATCGAAACTTGGAAGATGTCATCCTTAAAAAAAATGTTACACATTTTGAGGTCAAAGTTTAACACTACAGCTACAGCTTGTCACTGTTGCCTCATTGGCTCTATAACTTTGATTTACTGAAGTCTTGTCTATTCAAAATTATTTCTTCTCTTGCGTCCATTAATGACAGCAGCTTCGAGCAAGTTCTGGGGTTCACGAGGGGGTAATTCACACAGAGTTTTGGCTTCTTCCTCTTATAAATATCATATTTATCCACAATAGAGATGTCTTATATATTTGAGATATATTAAATAATATATAAGATATTTCATATAGTATATAGTATATAAGATATATTCTATAGTATATAAGCTATGTTATATAATTGAAATCTCGTTACTATATAAGATATCTTAATATATAGAATGAGATTTCGTGGCATTAAAAACGAGAAACTAATTTCTCCCCGTAAATCATTCGGAGCACATCTTGCAGGAATATATAAACATTTATAAACAGCAAAAAACTTTTATATGTGTATACTATCATTGATACATTGTAAAAATATCTGTGCAAAAACAAAATGATTTTGTAAGGGTAAAGAACATTAAAAAATCTCTGGACTCTTTTTAATAGGTTGCTACTCTACCGCCATATACAGGAGGCTTCCGCGGCATGGTCTAATCTTCGTTTATCTTGTTTAATATGCGTATACACATCACAAACATATTAAATAATCACCAATCATTATCTTTACTTTTTATTACATGTAAAAATACAATAAAATAAAAATATATGTATGTGGTCTCTTCTGCTTTCTTTTGCTCACTTCTGGTCTCATTTTAGGATCAACGACAGTACAACGTGTTGTTGACATCAAGTCTACGGTCTATACTAAAGCTAGATGCAGTAACGAGAGTTCAATTATATAAGATATCTTATATGGTATCTTATATTCATCTTATATAGAAAATGATATGCGATATCTTATATAATATATGAGATCTCATATATTATAAAAGATATCTCATATTATATAAGATATCTCTTATACTATATAAGTAAGTAAATCGAAAAACCAAGACGATATTCTAGGCCGTAAGTCCATGGACATTAGCAAACAATAAGAAAACGTTGG
>JAUMGZ010134541.1:6673-17075 GCA_032359645.1 Pododesmus macrochisma
AATGAAATGGTGCAGATGTTAATCCTGAAGTACCTATCATTATAAAACTATCCAATGAAATGGTGCAGATGTTAATCCTGAAGTACCTATCATTATAAAACTAGCCAATGAAATGGTGCAGATGTTAATCCTGAAGTACCTATCATTATAAAACTATCCAATGAAATGGTGCAGATGTTAATCTTGCAGTACCTATCATTATAAAACTAGCCAATGAAATGGTGCAGATGTTAATTGAAGTGGAACAATTCCTTTTTTCAGGCTCTAAGTATACTGCAGCTAATAATCCTGGAAAACTATGCAATTCTCAAGCAAGGCATTACAATGCTGGATCCTTTCCCTGATAAGGCCACATTCCAGACACTTCTACAGACTTATAATAAACTCAAGTATGCCACTGGACCATTTACACTTAAACAGGTAAAAACAAACTCATATAGTCTGCTTGGCCATGCTGTAAAGCGTATAATCCATCTGTTATTGAAATTGCAAAATAACTTGTAAGAACTTATGTTGTTTGCTGCTTAAATTGTCTCGATGGGTTGAAGGGTCAGGGTAATTTATTTCATAATATTTAAAAGACTCTACCCTATATTAAAGCAGTCAGAAATGAGTTTTACGCGCAACACATGAATGTTTTCTGCAGAAAAAAAGTGAATTTTTATCTTGTATTTACCTTTCAGATTCTCTCTTTCTCTTAGAGATTTTTTTGAGGAAACATTAAAGTCAAATTCGGTTACCAAGCTTGTTTTTTGAAACAAACTTCAATAGAACATCTTTTCTAAAAAGTTAATTAGACATTTATTGAATGGTTATAAATGTTTCGATGTGTAGTGATTATGAAGATCTCCCATACATATCGTAACCATTAGTTTCCATGTGGTGTTACATCATGTCAGGTACATAAAGAACATACATTCAGTGCAAATCTTGTTTTATTATAGGAAATCTCACATTTTCTGTCTGTATTTGAGAAGTCTGTTCATCAGGAGGGAAGTCATAAAGAGGGATTACAGTTTCTTGCTGACAAGTTACACACATCACAATGTGAACTCGATGAACTAACAAAGGAAGGACAAGGTTAGTCTTAAATACTAATTTATATAAAACAATAAAATTATAATTATATATAGTGCTGTTGATTAGTTATTCTTAAAAAGAATTTGTATGAACAGGTCTCTTTCAAACATTCCATAGTTGTTGCCCGTAAATAAAGTTTGTTGCCTTTGAATACGACACCACTGCAACTATTTTGGCCAGAGTTATTGCCCCTTTTCTTGGGTTTTGTTTTATTATATCTAGGCATACTTTCATCAGTAAACAGAATTTGGAATACTTATTTATGCCAGAGTTATTGCCATTCTCTTAAAATGAGTTTTGTTGAAAAGTTTGAATCCAGATTTTAATTAACACAACAGCATGACATTTAAAATTGCCACCAATCCAAATGTAGAAATTTAACATTTAAGTAAGAAATCAAAAATGTAACAAAGTTTCATCTTTTACAGTTTCTGAGAAGCCACTAGAGGGCGCCCTGTGTCAACTTGTATGTAAACTATTACATATGACGGTGATGTGTAGTACGGAAGTAAAGTTAGATGTATCGAGATGTCTCGGAGAGATTGGTCCTGTAGGATTAACAACTGTTGCTCTACCACAACAGTCGGACACTTTGAGTCTGAGCTTGGCCAAGCAGACGTTTGAGGAAGACAACTATTTACAGAACTACTGTGTTATATACCACATGTTGGACCAGTATCTTGTAGAAGAAAAGTAAGTTTCCATATGTTGGACCAGTTCGCGGATTATAAAGAGTGCCCCCAATCCAAGTTATGAGTGTATTCACTGGAATTATACTAAGGGCTGTTCCAAGATTAACCATATGGGAGGGGCGGGAGGCACCTGAATTAATATATTAGGGGTGGTGGAGTTCAATCCAGATCTGCCTACCATTCCTCATATTAAACCAGTTTTAATATTTGATGGGTGGTTGGGCCTCTGAAAAAAAAGTGCCTCCCACCCCTCCCATATGGTTAACTCCAGAACAGCCCTAAATTCATCATGCCCACAGAAAGTACCTTTTATAATTGTACATATAAAGGGATTAACTTTCTTTTGTGTATATGTGAAATGATAATGAGTTCTCCTTATAGGCTTGTTGTATTGTAATTATCAAATATTAAGATTTTCTAATTTCCCGATTCTATGATCTGTTTATAGAGTTGACATTGTTGAAGCTGCTTCTCGCGTGTTAAAGTCTACATTGATGACGGTGTCTGGGATGGACTTTGCTATGCTATATAAAGACAAATTGGGAGAAAAGGACCATTTGTTTCAATATTTACAACCATTCAAAGCAAGAAAAAAGGTAACAAATTGTACTATCATAATAAAGGATTTTCGTTATATTTTCAATAAAAAAATCGTCTACAACTTGTCTGGAGATGTTTTGATGTAATGTTGATAAATGTCTTTCATTTATTTGTAGTGTTATTGTTTGAACGTCATTTATGTATGTGTAGAGTTATTGTTGTAACGTCTTTCATTAATGCTGTAGAGTTATTGTTGTAACGTCTTTCATTCATGCTGTAGAGTTATTGTTGCAACATCTTTCATTAATGCTGTACAATAATTGTTGTAACGTCTTTCATTAATGCTGTAGAGTTATTATTGTAATGTCTTTCATAAATGCTGTAGAGTTATTATTGAAATGTCTTTCATAAATGTTGTACATTTATTGTTGTAATGTCTTTCATAATGCTGTAGAGTTATTGTTGTAATGTCTTTCACTAATGCTGTAGAGTTATTATTGTAATGTCTTTCATTAATGCTGTAGAGTTATTATTGTAATGTCTTTCATTAATGCTGTAGAGTTATTATCGTAATATCTTTCATTTATGCTGTAGAGTTATTATTGTAATATCTTTCATTAATGCTGTAGAGTTATTATTGTATTATCTTTCATTAATGCTGTAGAGTTATTGTTGTAATATCTTTCATTTATGCTGTAGAGCTATTGTTGTAATGTCTTTCATTAATGCTGTAGAGTTATTGTTGTAATGTCTTTCATTAATGCTGTAGAGTTATTGTTGTAATGTCTTTCATTAATGCTGTAGAGCTTTTGTTTTAACGTCTTTCATTAATGCTGTAGAGTTATTGTTGTAATGTTTTTCGTTTTTGTGATGTTGGGTATTTTATTTCTCCTCATATTAAGTTTTAGATAATCTTCAATTTGTTAATTAAATATGATTTCCTGGTAAAGCTAAAGCCTATTTAATGGAATCTTAATTAATTGTTTTCTTTATAATGTACCAAGACAATCAAGAAGTAAAACATAAAGTTGATCAACTTTTATTTCAGATTCATACAAAAAAGTCAACACAGACATCATCAGTGGATACATTTTGTCAGCTCGTTGATGATGAGGCATTATGGGTAACGTCTGCCATTAGTCATACTGACTGGATCCAGACATTAGCTTGTACACTCATACAGAGTGGGGCAGTCAGGGATGAGATTTTGTCATTACTGGCACCTATTTGTTCCTTAAAGGTCAGTGAAGGTCAATTAAATGTATATTGCTTAGAACTTATGTTTGAAGAATAGACTGCCTGAAAACGTGTGCGCTGGAACATCGAAGGGCTTTAATACAGCCCTCAATCCACAGGACTTGAGTACCAAAGCATTCTCCCGTTGCGTGTATGCTTAATGAGACCCTGCAACATACCAATCCATATCCATAAGTAGTGAATTAAGTTTTCTTTTAAACTACAAACATATACATTGAAATTGTGTGTTTTAGGTACAAAGTGTTATACCAGTAAAAAGAGAGATCTTTATTTTGCCATGTGTTTAACTGTGATTTTACAAATGACTATCATTTTCTAAACATACAAAATGCTATATATCAATGTAATTTGAATGCTGAATGTCATCTACTTAAAAAGGTGATAAGTTATTTTAATTTAGAATGATGGATACGTAGAGTAAAACATGGAATAGATTAATTGTTACTTTAAGATCTCAAAACCACATATACTTACATACTTGCCAAGTCTCTCTATTTTAAAGAGAGACTCCCGATTTTTGACCCTCATTTTTGACTTTTCGTATCTTCAGTATTCAATAAATCTTGTTTTAATCTCAAGTGAAATTAATGTATTGCGTGAATCAAAGACAGTATGTCATTTTAGACTAATATTTGCTACATATGGTGCATTGTTAGTACTTTTTAGATAATTTTAAATTAAGCCACATGATATCTCCCCCATGAAAACTTAGAAAAGTTGGCAAGTATGCACTTAGTTGCTAACATTTTGGCAGAACCTGTTGTTTGAATCATTGCCATTTTCTTGATCTTCTGCAGACTGAATTCTGTGAAGCTATGCTGCCATTGTTGGTACATGATATACTAGTACAAGGAAGTGATGAACACAAAGATGTCCTGTCCCGACAGATTGCTAACTTCTTTACATTACACTGTCAGGCTGAAGGTCACGGGGGTGTGTCTGTTTCTCCAATCATCAGTAGAGGTAAGAGTTTCAAAACTACCAGGCTAATTTCGCTTTAATGTTTGTTTGTTTGTATTATATGGGTTTAACGTCCCTTCAACTCATATATAGGTCATGTTGAGACGGAGTCTGCTTGTAACAAGGCACACTTATGGCGACTTTATAGTGCTGTCTCACTGAAATATCATGCCACATTATTCTGACACTGAGCCAACCAGTCCTTCACCTACCCATTAATTTGGCTTTAGTATAGCAGGCAGCTTCTTGAGTAAAGGGATCAGATTTATGAAAATTATGAGACTGGGTAAGCAGGGGTGACCACTAGCTAGATATTTGATAAAAATAATTAATAATTTCTAGTGAATTTGAAAGGCTAGAGTTAATGTTTGTATATGTAGCATCATTTGGGATGACATAATTTAAATTTCTTGAAGCATGATACTAGGGTCATTGATAGGTCAAAGTTCAGTTTTGCATTTTTAGCTCGCCTCGAGGAAGTTGAGGGGGGCTTATGCTATACCCCCGGTGTCAACGTCCACATCTGGTTAAGAAGAATGGTTGAGGTCAGTTCTGATGTAACTTTAAGTCCTGCATCAACTAAACTTATGCTATGTTTCAGAGGCTGGATTTGACCTACACTTTCCGCTTGAATGACCATTTTAGGACTTAGTTTTTGGTTAAGAAGAATGGTTAAGAAAAATGGTAGAGGTCAGTTCTCAACCAGATCTTAATACAAAGAAATATCTATGTAGTTTATATCACTGATTTCATAGTATAATGTATCAAGATGTTGTTTATTAAAGGTTATTTCTATCACTTGTCAAACAATTAAGTTTATTTACATCTGTGTTGTTTGTAAATTTATAGTGTGTAACATGTTTATCTTCAGATACAAACAGTGTGTGTTTCAACAAGGATTCTGTTAGAACAATGCTCAAAATTGTGCAGTATCTACGTCAACAGATGAGGCCCAAGGAGGGGTAAGCTTCATGTTAACTTGATGTGCTATAGCAGTTATGACCACATTTAAGAGTTATTTATCAGTTAATAACTGTGTGTTTTAATTCATTGTGGTTGTCTAGTATTTTCAAGGAATGCACAGGCTGTCAATCTATAAATAACTATCTCATTAGGTCAAGGTCACATTTACTATGGAGCTATTTATGTGTCCTTCAACATTTTTTTTTAATCAGACTGTTTGCCTTTTAAACAAGAACGTGTCTCATTGAAATCATCTTAATAGATTGAGCTGTCTATTTTTCTCTTTTTTGTTTTGAAGATATTGCTTGAAGCAGCTTTCTGGTTTAAAATTAATTTTAATGGAACAAAATTAAGAGAAATCAATTATGAACAATGTCTTTATGGAATGAAAAATATAGCATGCAGCAGTCAACATAATCATAAAAGAATACAAAGAACCAAATGTCAATTTTAACACTAAAAAGTTAAATATTCAAATTATTTCTCGAAAAGTGCCAAACATATACCGGTATGCATTTGGAGTAGACAAATTCATTTTAACTGTAATGCTTGTTATCGAACCCTCTTTCATATTTTGTTTATATTACCGGGTATGTACATACTGTTACAAATGAAGTATTGTTTAAACTTTTAATATATTGTGTATATTCATACACAGGAGAAGGGAGATGACTGCATGGGATAACAACTTCTGGCTTGACCTCAACTATTTACATGTTGCCAAGGCTGCCTTGTATTGCTCCGCCCACTTTACCACTGTTCTGTTCTCAGAGATTTGGTGTGATACTCAGAGGTAACTATAGTATTTGTCTCACCATGATAAAAGAGAGAAAGCGAGACTTAGGTGTTGCTTTTCTGCTGGTGGCAACAGCAGTTTTGACAACATTTAAATTTAGCAATGTCAAGTTTTCCTTTTTAGACTATTTCTCAAAAAGATGTAATGTTTTGGCATTCATACTAGGAGATTGGTTACTGCTAAAAACTAGATTAATTTGTTTTCTCCATTGTGTGCTTCATCGTCAAAGCGAACACAGAATGACATATAATTCCCAGGAATTCTGTGTAAACAGAAATTTAGGTACTTTGCTCAGAGATAACCATACTGTTTTTTATCATCGGATTTTGGTATGATATTCAGATTGGTTTATTGCTCAGTTGCAGAGATAATTTCTGTTATGTTATTGGAGATTTTATTCACAAGCTGCTTACCATATATTGTAATAATTTACCGCTATCTGATAAGAAAGCCAGAAAATACACTTGAAATAAGTTCGACACTTCACAATCTTTGAAATAAGGATCTAGATATTTAAACTTTAACCAATTTTAAAAGATTTACAGCTTGATATTGAATTATGCTATATTGTTAGACAAACCAAGGACAAAGGAGGTCGAGGGGACTCGAGTGGTAGTCAGAATCTGTCTGAGGGTTTTTCACAGGAGACTAGGATTGACTCCATCAGTTCATCATCAACCGACATAAGTGTCCAGGATCTACTGATGGAAGCCTATCAGCAGATCGGAGATCCAGATGGTTTATATGGCTGTGGTGCTGGGCGACTTGCTGATACCTCTTCAAGGTAGTATCACTAAGGGCTGTTCAAGAATCAACCACGTAGGAGGCACTTTTTCAGAGGCCCCACAACCCATCAAATATTAAATCTGATTTAATATAAGGAATTGTAGGCAGATCTGGATTGAAGTCCACCACCCATAATATAATAAATCAGATGCCTCCCACCCCTCCTATATGGTTAATTTATGAACAGCCCTAAACTTTTCCTGCAAGTACAATCTGCTGTATAAAGTCATTAATATTCTGATATGATTCCAATGTGTTACTTAGGACAGAATTTGGTGAGGGCATCTCACTGATTTTCTTCATTAAACAATGTATTTATATGAATTTTAAGTAGAACAATTTTCACCTTTAAATTTTGAGAGGGACCTTTTGAAATTCAAGGAACCAATTGCCCAAACTCACCTCCTAAAATTATTCCTTGATTCCGGTGGAAAGGTATGTCTTTATACCTATTGTAAAGTTATAAATAATAATGGAGCATTAAAAAAAATTAATAAATATTTTAAGTAACAAAAATTGTTGACATCTAGATTTTAATTTTGCCACGACTCCTACCTACTTGTTTTTGTCATTTAAATGCAAAATTATCAAATTTTCAAAAGACACATTTTTTGTTAAGATACATTTAAAAAAAAATTGGTAATTTGAATAAGATACAGTTTTAATCTGTACCGAAATATTTTCTTGTAATTTATGAAAACTGTATTTAATTCTCAGGGTTAAGACTTATGAGCATGAAAACAGCTGGGAGAAGGCCGTTATTACTCACGATATAGGACTAACACACACAACACCGGATACATGTGAAGGCATGATACATGTGAGTAAACATACGCTCCAAATTTATGATCTTTCTGTAGGTTTGTATGCAGACGTTTAATTATAGATTCTTATTTCCATAATATTAAATTGAAATATGGCATACATATTATACAGCAATCAATTAGTTATAGAATGTGATTTCCACAACATCATAATCAAAATATTGCAAACATATAACTGCAACAAGATTTTTCTGTAAATTTGAATTCCTTAAGAAATTTTAAACTGGTAATCAAGCCAACCTTTGAGGAATTAATGAATTTATTTGGCTATAAATGTTGGATTATTTCTGTACAGGCACTGCAGAACTTTGGAGCTTTACAAGTAATGGATACATACTTCAAAGGTTTGTCTAAAGAAGTTGATCTCCCCGCCAATGTACGAGAATTGCAGTACCAGGCTGCCTGGAAGACAGGACAGTGGAATCTGGATCAAAATATTTCGTAAGTGTTTATGAGTGTTAATTAAATGTGCATGTTCCCTTTGCACAAAACTTTTACGCTGCATTCTCAAATCATTTCTAGACATGTATATGGGTTGTAAATGAAAAATAATGCTTAATTTAAAGTGTCTGAGAAGCAGATTATGTGATAAGAAAATTGTTATAAAAAAGGATTGTCTGTTCTTCATTATGTAAGTGTCAAGGTTACATAAAAATCCAAAATAAAAATTTGCCAACTTAAATTGAATAAAATTTAAATAATGTACTTTTGCATTGATTATAAATCCCTCTTCTTAGATAATAACTAACAAGAAGAATGATATAACTCTCTATGTAAACTTGTGTCAGTTAAATGTTAACTGAATCTGTTTATGTTATAAATTTACCTCCCTTGTTTCTAGGTCCTCAGGTAACCATGGCTACCATCAGTCTGTGTATGCTGCTTTGAGTGCTATTAAAGATGGACATTTGACAGTGGCATCATCAGCTGTAGACTCAGCAAGGTATACACTATCTTTGATGCCTAATGATACAAAGACAGATAAACAAAGACAATAAAGATGAGATTTTAAATCATCAATATTGAGTTTAATCAAATAAAATATTCAATGTTCATTTATGTAAAAGTTGGTGGAAAATATTGAAGTTGCTATATTGCATCCTCCTCCTCCTCCTCCTCCTCCTCCTCCTCACTGTATGACTTGGGCATAACTTTAAGAGTTTTTGACTTAGGGTCACCAACTTTTAAACACATAAACATTTTGTGATTGTGAAATGTGTCATTTTATGTTGACAGGTTAGGTGTTATACAGGGACTTAGTCTTGTGAAATGTCTCGGATTATTATTTTGATAGGTTAGATGTTATACAGCCACTTAGTCTTGTAAAGTGTCTCATATTATTTTGACAAGTTAGGTGTTATACAGAGACTAAGTCTTGTGAAGTGTCTCGGATTATTATTTTGATAGGTTAGATGTTATACAGCCACTAAGTCTTGTAAAGTGTCTCATATTATTTTGACAAGTTAGGTGTTATACAGCGACTAAGTCTTGTGAAGTGTCTCATATTATTTTGACAAGTTAGGTGTTATACAGAGACTAAGTCTTGTGAAGTGTCTCATATTATTTTGACAAGTTAGGTGTTATACAGCGACTAAGTCTTGTGAAGTGTCTCATATTATTTTGATAAGTTAGGTGTTATACAGAGACTAAGTCTTGTGAAGTGTCTCATATTATTTTGACAGGTTAGGTGTTATATAGCGACTAAGTCTTGTGAAGTGTCTCGGATTATTATTTTGATAGGTTAGATGTTATACAGAGACTAAGTCTTGTGAAGTGTCTCATAATATTTTGACAAGTTAGGTGTTATACAGAGACTAAGTCTTGTGAAGTGTCTCATATTATTTTGACATGTTAGATGTTATACAGCCACTAAGTCTTGTAAAGTGTCTCATATTATTTTGACAAGTTAGGTGTTATACAGGGACTTAGTCTTGTGAAATGTCTCGTATTATTTTGACAGGTTAGATGTTATACAGCGACTAAGTGAAGGTAGTATGGAGAGTTCCCGTAGTCTGTATCCACTGCTGTCTGAACTACACTGTGTGGCACAGATAGACACAGCCATGTCTTGTAACATCAGGTAATGTTTAATGTTGGATTAAAAAGGGATAATGAGATGTAATTAAAATAACGGTAAACATATGTGAGTCTTGTATACAGGTTTATATATTTTATAATTAATCTGAAGTAGAACTGGAGGACATGTTAAAAGATGGTTGACCTACAAATAGGTCTCTTTGTGAATTGTAAATTGTCAAAACAATTTGTCATCAATGAGTCTGTGTATAGGTTAATATTTCTTAATCCATTCTGTTCCTGTTGTATCAAGAATTTCAGTCTTTTAGTCCATCTGGACCGAAGGTCCAAGGTGGACTTTTTTCATACAAATCTTGTCCGTCGTCCGTCGTCCGTCGTCTGTCCGTCGTCCGTCCGTCGTTAACTTTTCATATTTTCGACTTCTTCTCCTGAACCACTGGACCATTTATATCCAAACTTGGTAGGAA
>JAUMGZ010134652.1:0-17075 GCA_032359645.1 Pododesmus macrochisma
ATATGAAAAGTTAACATATTTGCTATAGTGTTGAACTTTGACCCCAAAACGCGTAACCTATTTTTGACCCCAGAGTCATGCCTTGAACAAACTTGGTTCTCCATGCCCTAAAGCTGCTACATACCGAAACATAAATTAGAAGAAGATTTTTGAAGTTTTATCAAATTTCCCCCCTTTTTGCCCCCTGGAGGCCCAGCCCCTTGATTTGAACAAATCTGAATCCGCTTCCCCTAGGGATACTTTCTACCAAGTTTGGATGAAATGGGTCCAGGGGTTTAGGAGAAGAAGTCGAAAATGTGAAAAGTTTACGACAGACGGACTGACGGACGGGGTTTGTATGATAAAAGTCTACTTTGGACCTTTGGTCCAGATGGACTAAAAAGATCTCCATTTTTCAAGAAAAACAACATTTACCACTAAATCATTGCTTTGAATACATGTATTATATCCATGCCATTTCAATAGTAATCTGGACTGCCATTTTGATTGCAAAATCCAGGTCAAAACATTGCTTTCAAGGGTATCAGGTCTTTTCGTTACCTGGTTATTTCGGCACCCCGTTATTAGGTCATTTCGGCACCTGGTTTTTGGTTATTTCGACACCTCTTTGGTCGTTTCAGCGCCTGCTTAACTTAAATAACATTTCTACTTTACTTACAAAAGATGAAAGACTGCACTACTAAAACACAAAACAAGATTACATTAATATTGAAAATAAAATTGTTGTTTTTGTAAACAATATTCCTTCACACCTTACCCATTACCCTATTGTTATTGTGTTAGTAATCAAGCCATGCATGCCCCCTATTGTAAAAACAAACACTTTGGTTGTATGATATATATAAGGTAAACAGTATTTTTTTCATGAATGGTATGGGTGATCCAGCTGGGTGTCAGCTGAGCATTGGTATGGTTATAGGTGATATTGCATCAAAGAATATTTTTATCAAATTTATACTGCAGAAGATTGTATCATTTAGTAGCTAGGCTACAGTTATATAGCTACAAATTCAGGTCTGTTCTGAATTTGGTATACAACTATTTTTCAAAGCTCCTTTGCGGGCAAGGACCGCGATCGGTAACACTCATGTGTTGCCGGGGAGCTTTGTTTGTTTTCGCTAATTAGCGGAAATGGTGAAGCGAAAGCTGATGAAGTATTCTGGGAAATCTCACTTCGTCTCTGACATGCGAGAACTACCATAACGTTAACATACGTTATAAGTTTATTTCATGGAAATTGTATAAATCAAATCATGTTTAATAGTAACTTTAATTTCTTTGTTCTGGAAATATTTCTTAAAATTGTGCTAGAATCTGGACAGGACTTCCAAAATTGTATCCCTAACCTTATGACGTCATAAATCTGGAAGGATTAATGCCTAAAACTCCTGCCATATCTCACAGGTTTTACATTTGGAGGAATCTTGGTCGATGTTTCGCTTGATTTAAAACAAAAAAGACGATTTATATCTATGTATTTAGCTTTATGTGTAAGAATTCCATTAAAGTTTAACAAAGCGTAACTGTTTTAATAATATTGCTTCAAAAATATCAAAGATAAATAAATACAGTTGTATCATACATATCTTTATGGCATTGTCTCTTTTAAGTCAATAAATAGTGTGTGATCCTGATGATTTCATTTTTAACTCATTTTTATATATATTCAAATTCTAAATTGTAACCAATTTCTCAATAATTTGAGAATTATTAATGAAATCCCAGAGATGATCCCACAAATTTAAATGAAAAGAATCACACATTTTTTAACGTTTACTTAGTATCTCCCAGCAGCTTTGCTGCAATTTCTTGTTTGAAAAGCAGTCATTTTCTTTTTTCCTAAACAAGATTTACATGTAAATATATATAAGTTGAGACACACAAAACCTGTTTCTGCTGATGGTTGCAAAAAATTATGGAACATGTAGGTATTCAAATCTATTTATTTGACTAAATTTGTTGCTTATATATAATATATATATATGTTCTGTAGAGACAGTTGAGTTTGTCAAAAAAAAACTTTAGGGAAAGCAATAAAAATAGGGAGGGTAGCAGTTCAGGTATTTTTCTGTTTTTTGCATAAAATGATATTTGTTTAATTTTGGTTTGAGTAAATATATAGTTGTCACAGTTTGCTGTTGTTTATAATACACAAAATGAAAATTTTAGGAACTCAAATTTTCAATTATATTTAACTACCCGTAAATATTTGAGGAGAATAATTGCTTCCTGAAAATTAATAGATGTTTCCTTTTTTAGTTGATAATTGTAAATTTGTTCTTTCACTGTCTGCGTCTCATATGTTGTCCTTTTATTTGCCAATGTCCATAGACATAAGCAGCATTTGAATATAGTCTTGGTTTTTTGACTATGTATATATATATATATATATATGCAACATGCAGGCAGCTTATTGTATCCCCTAGGGGCCGGGCCAGAGGGGGTGAGGTCAAATTGTTTTTAAAAAAAAAATTAGTCTTATAGCATATCAAATAAAACATAATCATGAGTGTTACATTTTACAGCAAATCATTTTAGCATATATGGTGATCAGGGAGGGGTAGGGGAACTTGGGGGTAGAGTGTAAAAATAAACTGTTTGAGAAAGCTAGGCACTTGAAACTTTGGGACATAGTAGATGTAAGTATTGGGAAGTGCACTTTCAAATTTTTGATATTGCCCCTAGGGGCTGGGCCAGATGGGATGGGTCATGGGGTCAAATTTTTCTTTCTTAATATAGTCTTATAGCATATTAAATCAAACATAATCATGAGCTCTACATTTTACAGCAAGTTATTTTAGCATATGGTGATCGGGGTGAGGGTATGGGGGCATATGGGTCAAGCCATCGGCGTGGGAATATGCAATGGCATGCCATCGACAAGTAGTTCTAGATATATATATATATATTACAATTCCTAATCAATTTTTCTTCAAATTTTCTAGGTATATTTCTAGATTATAAATTCTAAATAAAGTTTGAAAAAGGTTGTTAAAAGTGAAATCTGAAAATCAATGTTTTTGTAAAAAGCTGTTTTTTAATTAATAAACCATATGATTTTGAGAAATGCAACTTGATGCCCAATATTTATATATAAATATATATTATACCATTGCTTTTTATTCACTTGTGATTTTTTAGCAGAAGTGAAAATATGAAACATTTCAATAATTGGAAAAAATATATACAAATTTACAGAGTTTAGGATCCAAATATTTGCCCAATATACATTTTAATTAATACACCGACTTAAATTTCATACTGATTTGTAAAGATGTATGAATTGCACTAATTAATCCTGTCCTGTGAATAAACTTGTAGGTGTTGATTATATTAATTGATATACAAGTATTTGAAAATGTAAATAATTTTCAAATTTATTTATTTTTGATCAGACCCAGCAGAAGCAGCATGTAACTGTACTGCTGACTGTGAGACAACTTGTAATGCAGGAGATTATTTGCTCAATGGAGTATGTTACACCTGTCCTCAAGGCCACTAGTAAGTTATCTCCCCTTTTCTAATAACATTTATTTGTGAAATACTTTCTAGTTTATTACATGTATTTCTTTTCATTGTGGTTCTAATGTTCTTTAATCAATATCTCTACTTAAGTAAAAAGTATTTTATCGATGTTATGCTACTTTCTACCTGCATGATAAATTGGTAAAAGAGCTGGCCTATTGTTAATAAATGTCAAGATCACTAGTAAGTTATCTCCCTTTTCTAAATAACTTTGTTTTGTATTATACATTAGTGTAAATTGTTTCCTTTCACCATAGTTCTATTGAACTTCAATATCTCCACTAAAGTCAAATGGCATTGATGTTGATGCTATGCTGCCTCCTACTTGTATATTAAACTGGTGAAAGAGTTGTCCCCCATATTGTTGATAAAGGTCAATGATGATTGTGTATTGTCTTTAGATGTTGTTTGATGTGAAGTTTGACTTGGTACTTGTACATGTTTATACAGTGTACTGACTTTGTTACATGTAGTTTTGTAATTAATCTTTATTTTAAATCTAGTTGCATGATACTGTACATCAGGGATTAATCTAGGTTTTATGGGAAAGTGCCCTTTGGTAAAAAGTGTATTTTTTCCCTACTTGGGCAAAAATACGTAAGCTGACCGTCTTGTAGCATCCGTATAGTGTAATAGTAATACCATGTGAATAAATGATATTTATATAATGCGTACTATTTGTTATTTCTTAGAATGAAAAAGTAACTAAAACAAATTTCAGATATTTTGATGAATTATTTAAGGTCTCCAGAGTTTATTTTTAACAACTTGATGAAGATTTTATTTCAAAAGATGACCCTGCCACCGGAGAGTTACATGTAGGTTTATCTAAGACTGTCAGAGCTTTAAAACTAAGTTTGTGTCTGGTCCTTTTCACTCGTAGTAGGGTGTTCACTTTCCCCTTTTACTGTGCCTCCTTTCAAGCTGTTTTTTAGAAAGCTATTGGAAAGAACTGCATTAGTTTCAGACTCCGAAAGTTCTTTTGCTTTTTTTTGCAAACATTTAATTTATCTAAGACTTCACTTCACATGTTAATCTCTGATATTTTTCAAGTATAACCCTTGCTTGTGGGACATGATCACAACATATGGTTTTAGTTTCTGTTTGTTCTGAATGTGTTATGTTACTCATGCGTATGTCCGGTCAATATTCTGCACTAGACATCAATGATGGTTCATCCTATGTTTCATGGACTCTGGGAAATACACAAGAAATTAATGATTTTCGACAATTGTTTTGTATTTACGAGGAAAGGAAAACAAAACATTTAGAAAATATTGAAATATGTATTTTGCAGAAAAAGGGGAATTTTAGGGGGGAAAATGGGAATTATAGTACTTTTTCTTGAGGGGAAAGTGCCATTAAACAGAATAAAATATTGAAATATGTATTTTGCAGAAAAAGGGGAATATTAGGGGGGAAAAAGGGGAATTATGGTACCTTTTTCTTGAGGGGAAGTGCCGTTAAACAGAAGCAAAATGAACCTAGATTGGTCCCTGTACATGTATTCTATCCTTGTTAATGCTTACAGGTGGATGTTAAGGCCAAATGGGCCTCTTGTCATATGATGCGTTTACTTACAAAATATATTGCTGCGTGATGTCAACTCGGCATAGTTCTAGTTTTAAATCTCAGGAAGCAATTTACATGCGTTTCATCTCTTTTTCTAAGCAAGGAATGCACCATTAACTATAATGACGCATGCTACATGTTGCGTTTGTCTCCATCATAGCAGCTTTAAACAAGTACACAGATTGTTTCGTGAAGATGTGATTACTATAAACTCTATGCAATCAGCCGTGAAAACTGCTAACATCCCTTGTAATTCTGATCAACATATTGATTTTTGTAACAGTTATGCTGATCTTGAACTTAACAATATTATAAATAATATGTCGTTTAAATGAACTGACAACCCATTAACAAACATGGCGTTCAATGCTTTAGGCCAAAAAAATTAATACTGTGTTTCCGCTAACAGCTTTAAAAAAAAATAGGGTAGGTAGGTAGGCAAATCTTTTTATTTTAAGTTTTTACATAGCAGTGATCTCCATAACCTATTTTACTGTGGTGCAGCACCACAGTAAACTTCATTAGCACCACAGTAAAATCATCTCCACCACAGTAAAATAATCTCCTACCACAATAAAGAATACACCTATATTTAAATAAAGACTTGCCAATTTAATAATGACAGTTTAAGAGTAAGCCTTAAGTATCACCACAACTGCAAAAGAATGTTTTATCATTGATTTTTAATTTAACAGCATGTTTTTCCTAATATAGTCAAATTCCTCAAATGATGCGCATCCCTAAAGTACGTTGAAAAATTTCCCCCACAGTAAAATTTGAAATAATGGAGATCCCTGCATAGGTTATATAGAGACAGAAGTTCTGACTTTAACAGTACTTGTCTGCCTGGCATAGAAACTTTTAGGGTAGGCACTAAAAATTAGGGACGGTAGGGTTAGCAGAAACACAAGTATCTTTTCTTTTGGCCTTATTAAGGCTGACATTAGTTAATTTGAGCATGTTCGCTTCATCAGGATCATCTATGAATACAGATGACAAATAGAATGAAATAAATTGTCTGTAGCTATAATAATTGTTTTGCAGTTGTTAATTTAGATTACTGCATGGACAAATTGCTTGATAGACATAAAAATTTTATCTTTTGTTTGTGAACCATGTACATGTCCACGCATCTAAATTAATGTGGTACATGTAGCTATATATAGTCAGTATAGCCAGTGTTATTTGTCAATACCATATACCAGTAATATTAATACCAGTACACGTACAAATGTATCACGGGACGTGTCAATATATATAGTAGACCATGTAATATCAGTAGTTTGATACCTGCTACATGTACAGGTAGTTTGTTTGTAAGATGTCTTGAAGTTAAACAATCAGGAACGTTAAATTCAGAAATTGTGATTGAAATAAACACTGCTGTATATATATATATAGTAGCAAATTAACATGACATTATTTAGTTTGAAGTAAGGAACCATTTATTGTGATTTCAAAAGAAATTGTTAATATTTTGAATAATTTGGTTAAGAGGTATAGGAATGATGGGCTCTACATATGTAACTCTATAAGTGTAGAAGTGATTTAGTATGAAGCAATGAAATAATGTTATAGCTATATATAAATTTGAAAAGCTGTAAAACTGGAAAGCATAAAGGTCAGAATAAATAAGCTACATGTATTACACACAGCACTTACTGTTTTTGTTCTTGTATAGTGTTCTTGTGACTAGGGCTGGAAGATTCAGGATTTTCTCGAATCGGTTCGATTTCCATTCTTACCCTCTTGATTCGATTTATTTTGATTCAATTTGATGAATATTTATTGACGACAAATTTGGTCATTCACTCACAAAACTGAAATGAGATTATAGATCTAGATGTACCTTTAATTAAGGCTCAACAAAATAAAACTGTTCGCAACTAAACAAAGCAATATATGTATAAAAACAACTTACAGACAGTCACATTCTTATCAACTTGTCCGTCTTTCTCTACAAAGTTGAAGTGCACCCACACCTTTGATCGTTTCTCTGCTGCCATTGTTGTTACAAAGGCGTAGTATAAATTAAGAACCAAACTGAACTGTTTTCCGGTACTCAGGATTCGTGACTCAATTGAACGTGCTGAATCGCGGTGCACCGGTATTTTCGGTGCACCACACAGCCCTACTTGTGATGAACTTTATTTATATAAAACATGTAATATTGTGTTAGCTCACCGACGTTATATACCAAAATACATTCCAAGTGTCAAAGACATAGTGCCAACACAAAAATTAATTAATGATTATTGTTCTGATTGCAATTGTTTTATAATATTAATCCATCACCCATGGCCATGTCGGTATATATATACATTTACAACATCGGTTAAGTTTTTGCTTGTGAAAATAGTCATTAACTTCATATAATAAAATATACTAACAAAAAGGGTAATAATTTTATTGTGGTGCCCACCCAAACTAGGTCACTGTGACCTATATTTTGACCTTGGTAACTAATTTAAGGAAAAACCAAATCTTAAGCATAATTGTTAATATTAAATCATACAGGGTCGACAAATTTATGGATTATAGTAAATACCTAACTAGTGGCTTCTTGCTCTCTGCAATATATACAATGTAATATGTTAAACTGTGTGATTTGTGTTGACACTTTGGAATAATAAAAAATGGCATGCAAAAATTGCTCTGTGTATTCGTAACAAAATTTGAGTGGAAGATAGTATATTAATATACACATATGTACATACTCAGTAACTCATCTATACATATAGTACTGGTAATAGAAAAAAGTATGTTTCATTATTAGCAATTAACATTTTTTAAGGTAATTGGTAATTAACACAAACTTGTTTGAATGTATAAAGTTATAAATATTTCTAGTTTGAACTAGTGAATATACACCTACTACCATACATGTATCTACTGTTTCATGAAAAGAATACAATCCCTGAGATATAAGAGAAAAAGTTGGCAAATCGACTGATTTGATCTTCCATTGCAAAAAATTCATTACATATATAATAAGGTTCTTGAAGCTTGAAGTCTGCTGCTATTTACTGTCCTTGGAAAGTGGTTGAATATTCCTGATAGTTATGAAAAAAGTTCATTACATATATCATAAGGGTTCTTGAAGTTTTAAGTCAGCTGCTATTGACTGTCCTTGAAACATGGAAGTAGACAAATACAACCAATAGTTATAAAGCTATTGGTTGATTGCCAAATCTTTTACAAGCATTAATTATCAATTAATTTTTGTATTAGAAGGGTTTGAAATCTCGAGTGTTTGAAAAGAGGAGCAAATATAAAGAATTCTTTTAAATTTCCTAACTTTTATGTCCAGTGTGCTCGAGAAAGTTTCATTAAAAAATTGTAAAAGAAAATGTCGACTTTTAATAGGTACATTTGTACCCAAACAGTTTGACGTATTATTGACGCGGGTAACTTTACTGTTGAGATTTCAATACAAAATAGAAATAATTACGGTATATGGTATATGAGTACATTCATTTCACGTTGGGAAAATACGTTTCAGTTAATTTAGGAGGTCATAATATAAGTAATTATATATATGGTTATGAATGCTGCTTTGATTTGTGTGTATAAACATGATGAATACCTGAGGTTATAGCAGTTGCTTGATTCTTTCTGAAAAATACAGATTATTCTTCTGTGTAAATAAGTATAATTAGGTACTTTTGTGTGAGAATATGACAGTTCGTGATAGAGCGAGTTCAAAGATAATGATGTGTACATATCAAACAGTATATAACATCAATATCAATACAGGGGATATTTCTAAAGCTACATGTACATGTTAATAAAACTATGCAGAAGTGAATGAAGTCACAGTTAAAAAAAGATGAAAAAAGATGAGAAAAGATGTATTGCATTTCCACTTTTTTTGCATAATGAAGGAAAACCCTATGTTAAGATGTGCCTCTCTCTCTCTCTCTCTCTCTGTCTCTGTCTCTCTGTGTGACCTTTACTGATAAATTAAGTTTCAATAAAACAAGTATTTGACTGCTGATTATTCTCAGTGCACATATATCACTTGAAAACTCAACCAGCATATAATATGAACTCAATGACTTGCTTTAAATGACAATATGAACAAAAAAAACTCTTCGGCACTTTATAAAGAAAGACATTCGATAGTTACATGTACATTGTAGGTATACAAATTTTGAACATAAGATTTTTGTATGTTTTAAATGTAATCACCCTTTTACACTAAAGAACTGTATTTCTATTAATAATTGGTTCATTCTATGTCAAATTATATATACAAAATGTTTTTGAATTACTATGCTGTTAAGAATATTATTTCACAGTGTCAATGCCGACAAATTGCGAGATAGTTTGATAGTTATATTTACATATAAATTTTCCTGTTTAAGTGTTCAATAGTGATTGATATACCCAATAGTGATTGGGTTAAAATGTCTTTCAAATCAAGTACGGGACAAGGTTATCTTGACTAGTACGTGATATTGTAAATCAGAACTTAAACTTGAAAACAACTCTTCGATAATTTCTTTTCCGTTAAAAGGTTAATATATTGAAAGATTGTAATTTTATAATTAGTGTCATTAAGTTTTGTTATGCATATAATTTTATTAAATCTTGACATGAACTTGAAGGTTGACCTAATTGCCATACCAATGCCTTTACAGTAATATTGAGTTTTCATGTTTTCAACTACTTCTTTCAAATATGCACAATCAAACATTTATTTTGTCTAAATGTGATAAGTACCGGTAGTGCCTTTTGGTGGAAGCTAGGGGTTGATGATAAATCAAACGGCCTTATTCTCTAGTGTCACCTCAGTTAAAGTGACAATTAACATAGGGGTAATTTGGTAATATTTAATTTCTTGTTAACAATAAGAGCTTTGGTTTATCATATTCAGCTTTTTTGGGACATACATGTATATACCGGTAGGGATTCAATTGGTTACCTTGGACTTTAAATAGGGCCTTTCATTCTTTGGCAACCTTCCATTTGTATGCTAATATGAGTACTTTACAGTTCTCCAGATGTATGAAAACAAGACTAAATTGCAGTATTTCTCAGAAATAAAAGCAGTGCTAACAGGTTGAAAGTATGTCTGTTATGGATTTATTGTCATGCAGTGTCTAACTACTTCAGTGTTTCTGTGAAATTGTATGCTCAAGTCAAGTCTTGCACCAACAATGAGACCTTTCTTTTTTCATTATAGAAATGATAAATTGTGACAAACTTTTTTCCAAGTTAATGAAATTAATACAAATTAAACTAAGATGGCCAAAATATGTATATTGCCAGATGCAGTTGTGAAAAAGTTTACATATTAAGATATCAATGCCAAAATGACAAGTTAAGCACAGGTAAAGGGGAGCATTTACATGTACTCGAGTTGTCACAGGTAAAGGGGAGCATTTACATGTACTCGAGTTGTCACAGGTAAAGGGGAGCATATACATGTACTTGAGTTGTCACAGGTAAAGGGGAGCATTTACATCTACTCGAGTTGTCACAGATAAAGGGGAGCATTTACATGTACTCGAGTTGTCACAGTTAAAGGGGAGCATTAATTTACATGTACTTGAGTTGTGAGTACAAATATTTCTACCTGTTGTAGGTACATATTGTCAACTATAGGTGTTAAAGTACAACACAAAGTAGGCCACAGTAAACTACCAATTAAAATGTTGACTAAAGGTTTTAATTGATTAAGCTTGTGCCTTTAAAAGATTGACGTAGACTGTTGTCTCACTGCCTATATATATATATTGTAGACTTCAGGTGTGTATGGGAGAAGAAAGGGAATTTACTTTAGGTGTTAGGAAATCAAAGATGATTAAAATTTTACTTTTTGTTACGGAAATGTTCTGGTGGTCGTTTTTGTTGTTCATTTTGTTAGTTTCTTGATGTTAAATCTAATTGTGTAAATATTTTATAAAATATTTTAGTGTTGCAGGTTTGAATATTTCTAAGAGCAGGCTTATTTGCTCTTGGTTTTGTTTATTTTACATATCATTTCCTCAAGGGATGATTAACATATATGTTTAAAACATGTTCAAGTAAAGTTTTAAAACTGAACTTTTAATCTGCTCAGTAAGTGGTATGAACCATTTTAAAATGAATCTCTACTATATGTTACTCAAAGTAGTTCACTGGACAGCAAGTTATTTAGAATGAAAAAAAATCCCAGTGTTAGCAGTAAATATGTTTGAGGTGAGCCCTTGAGGTTGGTTTGCTTTATTGTGGTTTAACGTCCCATTTATAGGTTATATCGAGATGGGGTCTGCTTGTGAAAGTGCTCGATGATAGCGACTTTATGGTGCTGTATCACTGAAATATCGCACCACTGACACATTGACATGACAAATCACTGGGTCACATTATCCTTACATCAAGCCAAACAGTCCTTTCCCTACCAAGAAATGATGAGCGCTTAGCTGAGAGCCAGAAGATTGCCTAATTTTAATGTCTTAGGATTGACATGGCAAGAGTTCAAACCCTGCCTATCGGATAATAAAGCTAATGCTCTACCTCTGAACCACAGCCCTGGTACAGTTGACCGTTGTGACCGCCATGACCGTGAGATATCTGTTGAATAGGCTATTTTTAACTTGATGTAATAAGTTAAGTATTGTACACATTTGGTAATGTGCCAGAAAGTAAAAAATTCTTTTCAGTGTTGATATTTTATAACAGACGCTTTAAATTTCATTTAATCAGTTAAAAAAACTGATATGAAGCTTAAGATACAAATCATGCATTTAAATAGAATATTTATAATCATGCATTTAAAAAGAATATTTATAATCAGTATACAAAGCGACTTGTGTAATTTTTAGTAGGAATTTCGTTACACGTACATAATAATACAAAATTTTGTTGAGGGTTGATGCTCAATTTATTACTTGCAATTTGCATTTTATCATTGAAAGAAGGGTAAAAAGGTTAGTTGGGCTTGGTTTGAATTTGTGGTCCACAAAATGAATAAGGTTTAAAACTCAAAGAGTATATTCTGAAAAGTTTATTTAATCATGCAGAGATAGGTTGCACTGTTCAATCTGTTGTCTGGTTTTATCTTTGAGGGTTTGATTTAAGCATTGAATATACCGTATTTGAATTGGCGTTATACAAACTTTAATTTAAACATGTGCAGTCACACTTTGGTGTGCAGTTCTCTTTGATGTGTATATTATTGTCTGCTGATCAGTTTTAAAATTTAGTCAGGGTTAAGTAAGGTCTACTGTATAGAAAAAACCTAATATAAATGGAGATATTTCTATTAAAGAACTTTCTTTATCCTATAGCTATAACAATTCCAACAAGCTTTGAATAGTCACTTGAGTTAGTTCTTTGCTGGGGTTGGAAAATTTGTTTTTTTTCTGAGGAAATGATTTTACTGTTATCTAAAATTACAATTACAATTATTGCGTAAAAGTTGACAATATAATGTAACTTACAAACAATGTTAGAATTAGTTTAATAAAAGTCAACGTTTGAAAACTTTGACTCAATAAAGCATTTATTAGACATTCACAATTAAAGCATGTATATTAAAGAAAAAAAACATTCAAATTAGTACAACATTTGTGATTTCTATGAAGTTCTTGATGATCGATTGTGTTCAGGAAATTTAGACTCAATAAAGAGTTTGTTTGGCATTCACAATTGAATCATGCATTGTATACTAAAGAAAAAAAAAATTCAAAGTTTAACTTTTTTGATTCCCACAAAGTTCTTGAGGATACATTTATGGTGGGAAAACTAAATAGACACAGTAAAGAGTTTATTTATATACATATATATATATATATATAAGGCTCTTGCAATTAAGTCATTTATTATAAGTAAAGAAAGAATACATTTCAAGTTTAAATATTTTAATTCCCATGAAGTTCTTGAGGATATGTTTGATGTCTCACTCTGGCTGATATGTTGATTCATCCATGTACAAATGGTGAGTGTCGATAATGAGGACAAATATTTACAAAATCTATGCAAACATTGAATGTTTTTGTTACAATGACCAATTCTTCGTCCTGAAAGAAAACAGTATTTGCTTTCCTATTTTCATAGGTCTGATAATGTAAGTTAATCATTGTTTGAATAAACTTTTGTTTTATTTAAAGACTTTGTATAAATTTACCATATTTGAGATGTTATTTTGAGCAAACTTTATATTTTAACATGTACACAAATCAATGATTAAAATAGATTAACGAATGATATCTGATGTATAATAATAGTTTTTGAAAATCATGTGAGAAATTGTTTTTTAAACATATGTCTCCTTGTCTGTTTTAAGTACACTTGATAAAAATTTCGATAAATAATAGATAAAAGAATTCAATATAAACTATCAAACAGTATTTCAGGGTTAGTTTACCCCCAAAACCGAAGAAAGGTCAATATTATGTTAAAGTCAAGCATTGTAACTTCAAAACTTCAGAAAAGATAATCTATTATGATGTTGATGTATTGCCACATGTTGTCATGGGCCTTTTAGGCTTTAAGATTTCTCATTGCCCCCCCATGAGGATTGATAATTATATAAGAAAGGTTGTGAGAAAAAAAAAATCATCAGCGATGCACACCAAACAGGTTAAAACAATGAAACTGTCATCAGCGACACACTCCAAACAGGTTAAAACAATGAAACTGTCATCAGCGACCACACCGAACAGGTTAAAACAATGATACTTTTATTTAATTACAAAATAACCCCCCTTGTGATATTACAGTACTAAAAATCAAGTGCCTTGTTTAAATTATATAAAAAAAAAATAGTTCAGTCTCCTTAATTGATCGAGCCATGTTAACGCTGCTGCTGGACTATGCTTAGGATGGAATTGATGTCAGGTTTGACAAATAAAGAGGACAGATGTTGAAGGTTATGCAACTAGCATAAAATTTGTTTGTAAATACTTGATGTCCTAAATGAGTACTTAAACATAAAGCATTTTGAAATGTACCAATATTTTCATATCATTTCCAAGTTGTATATATATATATTTACACTGTAGCTGAAATGGCACCTGAATGCAGAAATGTCATTCACATTTTAGCTCGCCTGTTCTAAGAACAGAAGAGGTATATTATAATGGCATAGAACTGGGTTATCACCAGTTGAGGCATTGTCAGGTGAGCGCTGGGCTTATAATTTACATGCAGGCGTAATCATTGTGTTAATATTGATTACAATGTATTTATTACAGTGTGTAATTATGTATTCAAATTCAATTGAATGTTTAAGTTGAATGCTCTATTTCAAGAATTATTGCATTTAATTGCCACTTTTTACTGCATTGTAATGTAATAACAATAGTTTGAATCATTTATAGGTTGTAGTTGAGTTTCCTTCGACTTTCTTCTTCTTCTTTAGTATTTAAACACACGATCAACTTTCTGCCTGTGTTTATAGAAGGCTTGTGCGGGAGAAATTATATAAAAGCAGGCAGAAAGTCGAAGGAAACTCAGGGCTAATAGGCTGTAACTGTCATAGGTTTTCCAAGAATCCTTAAATGTTATCAATATTACATAATATCAATGTTACATAGTTTAACGGCAAGAACTCAAAATTTGATACAAAATTTGTAAGTGCTGAATGTTTGGTCATCTTTAATACGAAGGCAATGAATAAGGTTGTAGGAAAGATTAGACTGATTCTATGGCACTTAAATATGATAAATGAAGTAAACTAACAAACACATGTCTTAAGCAGTAAGTGGTCAATTCTGTGCTTTCTGACTGATAAGTAGATAATTGTGTATCAATACCCTTTAGATTTAACAAACAAAGCCATTGATGTGTCCTTAAGTTGTCACACAAAAAACACCTCACTGTAAAATAGTCACTCTGTCTGGTGATAAAGGCAGCCAAAATCTTGCCAATTATGGGAGCCAAACCAGGAAGTTAAAGTTTTAAGATTAAAATGTCAGATAAAGTTCCAGTCTGTCTGACAGAGTGAGATAAAAATGACCTCAACTAACAGCAAGATAAACTTCATTGTGAAAATGTCAATATCTTATTGAGTTTGTCAGGTGTTTTTATATGTATTGTGAACCAGGGCTGAACATTTCAGATATATTTTCACAGATTTAGCATTTTTATCTTGTGGTTATAATGTTATTATGGAATGAGAGGATATTTTAGGCACCTGAAGAACTTCAGTATCTTATTCTACATGTACTACTACTTCAATACAGCAAAAACAAATATCTTAATTGTAGATGAATGTTAAGAAAGCATGTGTAATATTATAGTGTTATAAGTTGTTCAGAGTATTAATAAGGGTATAATGGCATTTCTGCAGTCCTTTATTGGTATATGTTGACTATAATATAACATATTCTGCTTTGAAGTATTGTGTAAAGAGTTAATCTAGCTGTATTGGTGTTGGTGGCGTCCATTTATGTGCAGACCACAGACCTCTATATATGTATATATATATAGCTATATCTAACTGTATTTGAGTAGGGAGAATTAATAGGTTGTTGAGATTGGTATTGAAGACAACCTATCTATAAGTTAGATTGGTGTTGAAGGTAACCTATCTATAAGTTAGATTGGTGTTGAAGGCAACCTATCTATAAGTTAGATTAACTATTTGATTACCTTAACACTTGGATCAAGTTATCTGATCACTTCTTACCTCTAAGTGTAGTTAGTGTATATGCTTAGTGACACTTATCTTGTGTATATATAAAGAACCTATCATATCATACTGTCATACAAATTAAATATCAGTTCTCATAGATCAATATATATAATATGTTTAACTGCATGGGTTCGTAGGTTTTCAGCTTGCCTTTGACATAACTAAGGTGTATTTCCATGTGATTAGAATATATATATATGCTAACTGTAAGTAATGCAAGACAATCCACTACAAGAGGTTGCAAGTTTTATATGCCATCTTTTCTGTTGCCTGTTTTTTTTCTCTACAAAATATGATTGGAAATAATTTATAAATGCGATGTTAGTCTGAACACATGGTTTTCTTCCCACAGTATCCACTCCCCACAGTATCCACTCCCCCTAGCTACCATCTGTGCCAACAAGAGAGATTTCAACATAAGTTGTATTAATTGAACTTTTATCTCAATTGTTGTAAAATAAATAAATTTTAAACTATAAACTTTTGTAATATCTCATTCTCTCTTTTTTCCACGCTTACTAATTCAAATGTCTGGCATTGGCACTTTCCCAAGGCTTTAACTAACACAATATAAGTACTCATGTTTAATTCATGTCAAGATGCATCATGGAGAAAGTAAGACCCTACATTTAGTTGACAAACTGAACACCAAACTATACTGTGACAGTTATAATTTCATACCTTTAAATGATAGGGTAAAGGTAAAAGCTATTGGCTTTTGATTTCACTCTCTCAGTTTTTTAGTCCATCTGGACCCTTTGGTCCAAGGTGGACTTTTCTCATACAAATCCTGTCCAACGTCCGTCTTAAACTCTTTTACATTTTTGACTTCTTCTGCTAAACCACTGGATCAATTTCATCCAAACTTGGTAGGAAAATTTGACAAAATTTCAAAAATCTTCTTATAAACTAGAAGGCCGAGTACTTAATGCTTTGGTTTGTAGTAAGTTGACTTTAGGGCATTGAGAACCAATTTTGATCAAGGCATGACCCTAGGGGCCAACGTATTCAAATACCAACAATTTAATTATAGGCCTGTTTGATCCAGATGGACATTAAGGCCCAATGGGCCGTTTTTTTAGTCCATCTGTCCAAGGTGGACTTTTCTCATACAAATACTGTCCCTTGTCCATCCTTCGTTCGTCATCTTTAACTTTTCATATTTCGACTTCTTCTCCTGAACCACTTGACCATTTTTATCCAAACTTGGAAGAAAGCATCCCTAGAGGAAGAGGATTCAGATTTGTTCAAATGAAGGGGCTGGGCCCCATGGGGGCGCCATTAGGGGGGAAAATTGACAAAACTAGAAGGCCTAGAGCTTTAAAATGTGTTATTATGTAGTAACTTTAAG
>JAUMGZ010134763.1:0-17073 GCA_032359645.1 Pododesmus macrochisma
CCATGCAACTGTTATTTCTGTTCTAATCTAGGCATTTACTTGACGTTTGTGGCTGAATTTTGTGAATTGAAATATATCGTTTTGGAGAATATTACAGCTTTTACTTTGTTCATGTGTATCACTCACAGAATGATATTCTTCAATTTATATTGTAATCAATAGTTTTCACATATTAACAAGTCTGCACTCTTAATCTCATAAAAGTCAACATTGTTTTACCTTGCTAAGAACTTTTTGTTTAAAAATATCATTTTCAACCTAATAAAAAGACACTTATGACTGCATTTAAAAAAGATTGGATTAATTCCCTATATCTGAAGGAATTCTGATAATAACACATTAATCACCATAGTACATTAATATAGAATGAATCACGTCCTTCGTCGAGGTTTATCTTTACTTTAAAAGCCCGAGATAGATTTCCTTCCTACCTTAGATTTTTAACAGTGTACACTTTCCCACGCTTTAACCCACGGAATGTAATACACCTGTCTCTACCTGCCCATTCAAAATGAATTCTTCAGTTTGTGATAAAAGAGTATGCGACAGATGGTGGCAATATAAATAAATATATTTACACCTATTGTGCTTATGTCAGCGTGTCACGTGCACGCATATACAGATTTATCGTATTAAAAATCCCATTTCGATTCATTAAATATTTCTTGTTAAATCATACGTGCAGTTACTACATGTCCTATCATGTGTCATCTACTCAAAAATCAAGAAGTATTTTAATTGTGAATAAGATGTATAAACTATGATAACCTGGAGACATTAATGTTAATCGTAAAATGTTAGTAATATGTAATAACTTTATTTAAGATGTCCGCTCACTTCATTTTTTTAGATAACTTCGCGCATCTAACTAAGTATGCTATGTAACAATACAATGTGAAGATTTTGAAGGGAAAAAACTGAGTTTTATCAAAACGTTCTATACTTTATTTCATCATTAATGTCATTAAAATGGTTTTTTTAGCTTTTTGTAAGAATTGTTTAAAAACGAAATATCTATATCGAAGATAATGACCAAACATGTTAAAATCGTACAATATAATTAATGCCTTTAATCAAATGGGACACTTTTTTCGATACAAACTCAAGACAGTAGACCAATTTTATTTACATCAATATCTCGGATTGTTTATAATGGAAGATGCTTACGGATTGGCTTACACACTTAAAAACATGAGCAAATTTTAAGATGCCATTCATCTCATGCTGTTAATTCTAGAATTTCCAAAGGAAAAAGTTATTGTTAAGACCAAACGTTTGGTCGAGTGCGAACAAGCAGGTCAATATTACATGGCCAATATTACATGTGAGCAGCTTTCAAAAGTTTCATTGTTTAAAAAATGTGAGCGGATATCTTGAGGCTATTTTTTGGGCATCCGTGCCGTCTCAGCTTATATATAATACAAGTACAGAAATATAAAACAAACATAATATTAATATGAACTCAGAAATACATATGCACTGTTAATGACAAATGTACCAGGCTAAATATTATATATAGGAAATATTGACAATATATGTTCAAAATATGACAAATATATAAAGTCATTACCGGTAAAAAAAACCTCAGTGACCATTGTTAAGATCTCTGAAGCAAACGTCCGATACAATACAAGCATTTGAAAAAAATAAAAAGAAGAAGAAGAAGGAGAAGAAGGAAGAGAAGAAGAAGAAGAAGAAGAAGAAGAAGAAGAAGAAGAAGAAGAAGAAGAAGAAGAAGAAGAAGAAGAAGAAGAAGAACAAGAAGAGCAAGAGCAAGAACAAGAAGAACAAAAATAAATAGGATCAACAGAACAAAGGATATTGATAAAACGCCAATAGCTGCATTAGAAAGTAACTATCAGAATGAACCTGCAAGCTGAAACGGGCATTTAATGATGACGTCATACCAACCAAGTGAGGAATGTGAACAGATCTAAAAAGATACTAAAGTCCTTAGATCTAAGAAGAATATACATGGTATTCAAATTTGTACCTGTACATATACTGATCAGATGTAATAAGTAGACGTCCGATGCTTATATGATAACTGGTACCGTCTGAAAAGGTCGGGTACGTGTAACTTTCATTCAATTTATTTTTCACTTTGAAAATATAAATGAAAAATGGAAAATTAATGCAACCAAACGTCTACTAGCTCTATTACTAGAACGAACTGACCAGATAATCATATAAAAAGTAAAGGAATGATGCTAGATTGGTGCCTATTACAAACTGACCAGGTTTAAGAAATATACATTTAATACTAGTAGTATAAATATAACTACTACATACTGACCAGGGCTAAGAAGAAGATGACCGATGAATAAACTCAGTACAAATTAAACTGACCAGGACTAAGAAGAAGATGACCTATGAATAGAATCATTACCAGTACAAATTAAACTGACCAGGGCTAAGAAGCAGATGATTTCTCACCAACAGCATATGGCTGCAATGAAACAGCTTTTGTATGTTTGTTTCCAGCCCACTAAACGAAGCACATGTTGTGTAGGATCCCCGGTGATGCCCATTGACTGTTGTTGGACAGCGGTCAATGAATCGGTCAGTTTGCACAACTAATCTACATAATGTCAGATAATACAGTCAAACACAAGGTCAGGTGAGAGCGTTTAAGTGACAAATGACAATATTTCAAGGTTAACGGTTGACAAAAGATAGCCAAGATTTAACGACAAAGCGGACATCTGCAATATCTTGTACCGGAAACATATGTTGACAGTATTGATTCGGTTTTCACAAAACAGGTCAGCTTGGAGAGGCTATAACATTTTAATTTTATTTTTTGTTTTTGGTCGGATTTTGTTCAAATTGTTAACATACATGTAGATATACGGGATATTAATTGTCAAAACCTCGGTTTTTTTTTTAAGTTATACTTTAGTGTAAGAAATATTCGTATTAAAACTTGCAAAGCCCTGCGTTTTTACGCCTGTGTGAGTATTTCGAGTTCTACAAGAAAAAGAAAAATTCTGAGACATTGTTTTTGTATTTAACCCCCAATAATCATAATAAAACATTGATGAATTTAGTCAGACTGTCAGTTACTTAGGAATCATGTACCGAAAATCATTAAAAGAAAACGTACCTCCTTCGGTATACTACACAATACACACTACTTAATGATTCCACATTATTATTGCTGGTACCAACGTGATCACAATTAAAAGGCTTTTAGAAAATCTATACTTTTATGTTGTTTAAATAGATGTTTTTGAAAGTCAGAGAACGCAATGAAGCCTTTAGTGTAAATCTCTACCTCAGCACAAAAATAAGCAAAGCTAATTAAGACTACTTAATGAACATATTCATTTTGCTCATTATTAAATGCTTCAACACAAAAAAGAAGGGTATGTATAATTTTTAACTCTTTACCAACCTACCTAAATGATATTTAGATAAAATGCATTTATTGAAGAAAAGGCAACCAATTAACTTTAACTGCTGAAAAATTGGTAGATTTCTGAAAAGTAACTTTGCTTTTTAGTACAAGTGAACTTTTCTTATACAAATCCGTCGTCGTCGTCGTCGTCGTCTGTAGTACTTTGTTAATTTTCACATTTTAAACTTCTTCTCAAAAATTACTGAGGAAATGTTGACCAAACGTGTTACGAAAGTTCCTTGCATGCTCCCCTTTTAGATTTATAGCCGATCCTGTTAACTCCATCAATATGGCCGCCATGGCCTCTGATTGACAGAGGCATTTTTGACTTCTTGTTACGAAACTTTATGTTAATTGTTCCTTGCATGCCGAATTCCATTCCATAATGCTGTTCTAGCTTCTGATTGGCTGAGACTTGTTTGAATTTTTATAGAGAACTGTTGGAAAGATTTTCTTAACTTTCAGATCTTTCTTGCTTGACCTCTTTTAAGATTTGTGTCTGACAATGGTGAACTGCATCAAATATGGCCACCATTGCTTCTTTTTCATGAACCATTGAATCCAATATTGCTGTCATGGCCTCTGATTGAATGCGACTTTTTTCAATATCTAGTTATGATAAGCTGATCTGTTTCATGAAACTCTTGACAGATGTTTGTTGCATACAACAAAGCATATTGAGTTAAGAATATAACTCTTCGCTTGTAAGCTAGTATATACAGTACTGACTATGTTGGTTTTGTAAATAATCGTCAATAAATCAAGTTTCAAGATATTCTTGCATTGTTTATGGCTCCTTATTAAAACAAAATGTACCTTGAATATTTCAATTTTCGTCTTTTAAAATTAAAAAAATAAATATCTACTGACTTTTGATAATCATGCTTTTGGTGAAACCCGGCGCGGAACTCAGTAATATAACATGTTTTTTCTGTATTTTAGTTAATAGTAGAGCTGTCTTTATAAGACAAGGGCACTTTTATTAACAAGTTTGACACTCTGTTAAAGGTTGGTAAACTTCCTACACATAAATAAATGAATGATCAACACTTTAAATTTAACGTTTTATATTGAAATAAAGTCAAATAAGTTGAATGCTATTATTATATTTTCAGAATGACGTCAATGCCTTGTTGACGACCACCTGTTTAGGTAAGTATTATTATGCTAGGGAGTATATATAGGGGTATGAAACAGCATTTGTAAATGTTTACTTATTTATTTTGATAACACTACAAAGATATCCTACTTCAAACTACAAATTTGTTTATAAGATATCTTATATAATAGTTAATAAGATGTCTCAAACAGTTTATACGATACAAGTCTTCTGAGATACGCATATTAGATTTTTAATAAGTATAGAATATATAATAAAAGAAAAAAGTGGATGCATAGCATCAGTTCGCCTCATTATTGTTTCTTTGACGGTGTTTAACTCTTCAAAGTATGGGAAAGGAAGATGTCAATATTTTCACATAGAAAATACCGTGTACATGAATCATGAACATATTGCATATAGCTTTGATTTAAATGAATGAAGTTAATTCGGTTAAATCTTTAATTTTTCAATCTGTAATCTGAAAACGTTACAGACGAAAGGACATTTTCAGCGGTAAACATATTTTTATTGCACAATAAATTTTCCTAGAAAGCACGTGAATATAATGGCATGTAACCTTACCAGTTAAACATGCCATAAAGACATGATAAATCTTATTGAAGACAGTAGGTAGGTAGGTAGGTAGGTAGGTAGTTATGTAGGTATGTAGGTAGGTAGGTAGGTAGGAAGGTCAAAATTTCTTTGATAGACTTCACGCCTAGGAAAACAGATCAAACTTACCAAAAAATCAAAATCGACCCGGTGCATATACTGAAATGTTGATCCGGTGCCACCTACGTTAATGTACAAACATGTACTATATGACAAGAATTTAAAGATAATGTGTCAAAATACGTTATGTTTTCACTTATTGATTTAATTAGCGTGTTCACCTGCAAATAAAATTGGGTTATATTCTCTGGAGTTGGAGAAAGGAATGGGATATGATCGAAAATTTGCTCTCGAAGGACATTTTTCTGCTGGGTAGGTAAACTGTGTGCGCAAAAACTTCCACACTTTTTAGTTTACAGAGTAAATGATATATCAGGAATGCAGATGAAAGTTTGTAGTGTTCCGTCAAGGTATTTTTATTTCAATATTCACTCAAAGTAATACCATAAAATCGAAATGTGTGACACATACCTGCCACATTCGACCATTTTTACCCGGTGCAAAGCGTAAATAAACCCGACGTAGACAGCGCGACCCGGTGTATTATCGTAATCCCGGACCAGTGTGATATAGGTCGACAGTAGTAGTGGAAGCTTCACGTAGATAACAGCAATGGCAGCAGCTCTCCTTAGTTTTGACAATGCTCTATTTAGACAATTTGCCTTCTATAGTGGAGTGGTTGTCGTTAAGACAATGCTGATGAGTGCCCTTACGGGTGCCAACAGAATATCAAAAAATGCAAGTACATACATCTGTTGACTTGATACATGAATATTGATAATGCCGCTATATGTACATTACTATACAGGGTCTATTTGTTTTTACTAACCACAGAGGACGACGTGTACAGTTATATAATGTGTATTGGATAACATAACGCAACACCAGCGCGATGGCTCAGGGTTAGAGCGTTCGCATCGGGATCTGGTAGACGGGTGTCGAATCCCAACCGCTTCACACCTTTAAAAACGTTAAATTAGGTTAAAGGGCTGGTTGGCTCGGTACCTATTTTTACAAGTTATACGGCAAGTTTTTTATTTTTTTTTTACTGCTTACTTTTTTTTTATTTCAAAATTTTATTTTCATCTATATTGGATGATGTCTAGATATAAGTTTTGAATTCGGGCACAAGTTACATAATCTGTTTGTATCGTGAATTTCTTGAATTCAACAAACGAAATCGCCGACGAGAACAGATTCAAGTGCATTTATAAGCACTATGTTTTTAATACAGCGTGCCTCCTGCACCATCAACCAATTAATACATTGTAGATACACACGATAATGATTACATACGCCAACGTGTCTTGCTTAAAACACATATAATTGTTGTGCTGTTTTCATATTAAACTTAAAGATGTTTTTTCTATGTACTGATTTTTTCTAGTCAACTTTAATTGCATGTGTACTTTGATAAACGTTTTCAGTCATTTATATTGACGTATATTATTACGCAATATACAAGTTTCACAAGTAGATTGCACAGAACATGTTGAAGATTTTGCTGAATAATCTCTACGTATTCCATTCGTTACAATTTATAACCGCGTTCTAATTTGTCACCCGCACCTGTCTACGCTATGTTTAAACAAGCATAGACCACTTATCATATCTAACAAAAGATTCGTGCTGAATAGATATGTCTACCGACATCGCGTTTAAAGTTAAACACGCCCATATTTATTGAAGAATGATTTTCTTCATCACGGTGCATCGCACTAGTACATAAATGGAATAAATGCTATAAAATATGCAATGGTTTTTGTTTTGAAAAGTGTATCTTATGAGTAATAGAACAGTTTATTTATAACAAAAATGCATTCTGTTATGTATTAATTAACGGAAATCTTCCGAGAACTCTTATGTTAAAAAGTCGGTGAAAATGATGAATAAAATTGATTATGAAGAAGAGGGGTTTGTTGGACCCTAAAAAATACAATACAGTACGCGATTTGTGTTTAAAAGTTTGTTTGTTTATTGGGGTTTAACGTCCCCTTAACTCATGTTTAGGTCATATCTTGTGTCAGTACGCACTGATGTTGACTTTATAGTGCTGTCTCACTGAAATATCACACCGCAGACACATTAACATGATACTTCACTCGGTCATAGTATACTGACAACGAGCCAACCAGTCCTCCTCCTACCCAGTAGTGCTGAGCACTTAGCAGGAGCGAGAAGATTAAAAAACTGTAACGTCTTAGTTTTGACGCGGCCCAGGTGTGTTTAAAGTATGCTGTTCAACAGCCAACATGATGCATAGATGCCCGGATGTTGAGTGTTTTATCTGAAGTATCAATAGCATTCAACGTGTTGTCCTTTATATTTTTTTTAAAGCAAGTTTATTTCAAAAGATTTTGGTTAAATATCTTATACATGCACACTTAAACTCTCTTTAGTTCTATTACTCTGTTAAACCTCTTTACATGTAGACATCTGGTTTAAAGTTTGAATTTCGCCAGCGGAGATATTGGTACGTTACAGTAACGAATATTATTCTAATAATAATGTTGTTTAATGTGGTTTTTGTATTGTTACAACAAACGCAGATATAACCTGAATGGCCGAGAATGTTTCTACCAATTGAACTTTCTTTTAATTCTTCAAGGTTTTTGCTTTTTGTTTCTTCGGTTTTAACATAAAATAACAAAACAAAATATTTTAATTTAAAAATAGAAAATAAAAACCTACATTTGTTAACAGGTTTTTGCAAATGAAGAAGACACTAAATTGTCTAAAGTAAAAGACTTGAAACCAACAACGTCTGACCCAACAGTGGAACGTATCAGAAGGTATGTGCTATATTACACTAACACGTCTGACCCAACAGTGGAACGTATCAGAAGGTATGTTCTATATTACACTAACACGTCTGATCCAACAGTGGAACGTATCAGAAGGTATGTGCTATATTACACTAACACGTCTGACCCAACAGTGAAACGTATCAGAAGGTATGTGCTATATTACACTAACACGTCTGACCCAACAGTGGAACGTATCAGAAGGTGTGTGCTATATTACACTAACACGTCTGACTCAACAGTGGACGTATCAGAAGGTATGTGCTATATTACACTAACACGTCTGACCCAACAATGGAACGTATCAGAAGGTATGTGCTATATTACACTAACACGTCTGACCCAACAGTGGAACGTATCAGAAGGTATGTGCTATATTACACTAACACGTCTGACTCAACAGTGGAACGTATCAGAAGCGTTTCGTTTGACCAGTTAAGAAATTGAGGTACGTCTCAAAATGTTTGGATAATTTTTGAATGTATGGGGTTACCTCTTAAAAGTTTGGATATACTTTTCGAAAGTTTTGGAGATATTTTTCCAAAGTTTGGAGTTACCTCTTCAAAGTTTGGTGATACTTCCTGAAGTTTGGTGTTATTCCCTGAATGTTGGAGATACCTCTTTAAATAAAGGGATACTTTTAGGAAGTTAAGGGATACTTCTTAAAAGAAGCTCACAAATGGAGACCTAAAACAAAAAAGTATGCCAATACTCGGATAGTTCTTAAAACTTCCAAGGTACATTTCTAAAAGCATGTCTTTTAGATATAGTTGGGATGTACTCTCAAGCGTTTAATAAATCATTAAAAAAGTGTCTTGCTCTCAACAGGTTGATCCGAAGTTGATTTAAAATAAGATTAACGAAATTGAATAACCTCTAAAACATAGTAAAATCAAAATCACTGTTAAGCTAAAATGAAATTATTAAATTTCAAACCCCAATAGATTTGGAGATGTATCTTTTTAGAATTTTTTAAGTTTTTGAGTTCAATCCAACAGTAGGACTTTCCTTAGCACTCGTTCATACAGATGAGTATAAATAGGTTTGACCCAAACCGCCGCCGAAGAAATTCATAAATGTTAAACGCACAATTATTTACCTCAAGTTGGTAACATGATAATTATGCATGATTTAGCGAAATGAGTGAACGATGATCATATAAAGGCGTTGACTCTGTTTTTACACTTGATAAAATCGGTCAATGCTATTCATTCGAAATGACATCACAGGCTAAGTTCAAATAACTCGGCTTATATTACATGTGTCACGGTCGACTAATATTACACGTGTAACGGTCGACATGAGGTGTTCAATAGACAAGTGACTTTGACATTTTCTGTATTTAAATATATCACATTGACCTGAAATCCCTGCTGATAGAAATGTTGTATCTGACTGAAAAGAAATCCCTGCTGTATGGCTGGTAGTGCGCATGCGTGAACACTTAAACAGAGGAGTGTTTTAAGGTGACATATACACGAAAACAGTCATAACAATGCGAAGCATTCTAGTTTAAGAAAGGCAGTACTCAATTAGACAATTACGACATAAAATTGAATTCAAAGTGTCCCCCTTCCATGAATATTGTTAACGTAAGCAAACGACACGACTTTTTGATTGTCAGGTTTTTTTAAGTGTTGATTACCAAAGTAGTAAATACGAAAAACCAAGACGATATTCTAAGTCCATGGACATAAGCAAACAAAAGGAAAACATTGGACGCACACGGTAAAAATAACCAAATATACATTTATTAACTAAAAAAGGAAACATCACGAACTCCTATTAAAAAATAGAAGCAAAACCAGGTCCTCGCGATATGGTAAGCGTTTCCTGCTACACATGTGCCACCCGATCGATGTTCGTGTCATTCCGATGTATGACAACCCTTTAAGTGTTGCTTATTAATCTAAAAGTGAGCTTTATGTGTAAAATAAATATTCTTAATTCATTCACAGGAACATTAATTGTAATCGAAAGTTTAACTTTTTTAATATCCATTTCAGATGTCACCTCAACGACCTTGAGAACGTGATACCCTTTGTTTTGATTGGCCTACTCTACGTCACAACAAACCCTGATCCATCAACGGCGGTGACGCATTTCCGGGTGTTTGCCGCAGCACGTCTTATGCATACAGTTGCCTACCTGCTCCCACTTCCCCAGCCGTCACGTGGTGGTTCGTTTTTTATTGGATTGCTCACCACAATGTCGATGGCTGTAAGTGTCTTCAGGAATGCTGAGTTCTGAGATTATGTTGGCAAAATGTTTTTCGAAACATTGTACGTACGACGTGAGTGACAAAAAGACCGTCATACACAAATACATCGCTTATCAAACATTATTATACATGTAAATGTATATTACCAATATACCCGGATCAATACGTCAGCTTATTATTGTTTTGTCAGTCTTTGTATTGAGTTCCAAGGCAATGTTTTACCTTGAGTATGAGACACTATGATATCCCATATAATTTTCTTCTTTGTTTTTGTTTCATAGATTTGAAAACGCATGTGTATTCACCAGTAAACTTGAAGTGCATGGCCACTTCATTTGAACATGTATTTGTGTAAACAGCTGATATAAGATCTTGAAGAATGTCTCCTTAAGTTTGTCAATGTAAGTCATGAACGCAGGATATAAATTAAAGTTCTTGTTATGCACTTTAAATGTCAAAGTAGACTGGTTCTCTCTCTTTGTTACCTCTCTCCGCCAGGAATGCTGTTAAGCGGAGTGCCGCCCTGGCCGAGAAGGAGAGGGAGAGAGAGAGAGAGAGAGAGAGCGAGAGAGCAGCGTTACAAAGGGAGAGAACCAGTCTAATTATATCAAAGAAGCCAATTACTGCCCGGAAATATTTACATAATAGCGGAAATATAATTATATAATGGTTAGTTTATTCTAACAATTACTAGTACACAAATGTTCAACTTTGACTTAGGAACTTGCTGACTTTGTAACAAAGCTGGTGTTAAATTACATGCTTTGTCAAAACTTGCGTTGGTAAATTGTATCGTTTTTTGGATTCAAATGACAGAACAGAAGAAAAATAAAAAGGAAATAGTGAGTCTCATTTTCCGTGAATAGATATTTGATCATAATAACTGTATATGGAACTTTAAAAACTACTCCTGTGATGTCAACATATATCATATTCAATCGCAACTTCTCGGTCAATTCCGGCTACGCACGGTTTGATTCCGCGTATAACCGAAATTTGGCGAGAAATTGCGATTGTTATCATGTTTTGAATGGTAAATGCTTATTGAAGTCAGAGTATGACATACAAGTGTATTCATCCGTAATATGCAATAATTATTGTGAGGTTACATCTGTTCGACCACAATTGCTTCGTTTGTGTCTTCTTATGGATAATGTTCATACTTTGATGTTCTCGACTACGCGAATGTGTGTGTGTGTGTGTGTGTGTGTGTGTGTGTGTGTGTGTGTGTGTGTGCGCGCGCGCGTGTGTGTGGCGGGAGTTTTAATATAAAACCCTGAAGTTTCCAATGATTTATTATTTTATTCGAATATAAAGATTGCGTTTTTAGTGCAATAAAAAAGTTGTCTGAATGCATAGTTCTTTTCTATATTTTTACACATTGATTGTATCTAAAAAAGATTAACAAAACAGAGTTATTCATAAAGAGAGCCAGAATTTAAAACGTTGTTAAATATTAATCCAAAAATGTTTCACAGGAACGAAAGTATTAACAAATTCTTACGGTCTTTGTGTCTTTGGTTGCCTTTAGTTATCCACACATATTTTTTCGATTCCAAACTAACTTGCATAAAGGTCAACGTTTCAAAATTCGAATTTCTGTAAATAAAAATTATAGTTAAAGTGTATATTTTGATTTGGTCATCTGGTGCTACTCGTGATGAAAGAGTTGTGTGGAAGGTTTTACTTAAACCTTAATTGATAAGTTATAAAATTGTTGCTTTCCTATGGTAAATAATCCCTTGTCAGATCATATCACTGCAATTTTATTCATTTCAATATTAAATATTTCAGTTAAAACATTGCTTAATGTGTGATCTTATTTCACCTTATCTTTTATCTTAGTGTGAAGTGGGAAGCCATGAACAGGTTTAACTATATCTTCCACCATGGTAAAGATATTCAATGTTGTTTACTTGAATATCAAATATATTTCACGAGTGAGACAGAATTCTGATATTTTTTACAACTGCGTAGCAAGGAGATGTTTCATATAAAAGTGTTAATGCTACAAAAAACAAAAACAAAAAACCCGCTAACATTATCGTATACAAGTGGCGGTATATATACTATATTGTGATCACAAAGGCTGCTCGTCAAAATCAGTAAAAAACCTAACACTTTTAGCGATTATCTCCGTTGAATTCTACAAGCAGTATACGTATCCATCCTTACAATAGGGTGTGGCTTATTCGACAGTTGAGAAAACATTCCTGACCTATATTTAACAAGCGTATTTCGATGTGTCATTGTCATGTTTCACGCACCAGTTGCTACACTTGTGTTCATCATTATTCAGGTTAAAAATTAGAACGTCTATTTATACGTTTTATACAATCATCCTTTTGTTATCGCACAGGGGAGACAGAAGAACCAGGTATGGTTACAAACGATGGCAAAAATGATGAGAGTAATTAAGTAGCTTTATGATTACGGTCTATGAAGTTCGACGTTCTAGATAATGTGAAATCACGGTTTGTTACCGTCGGTCCGCATGGATACAAGTTTTGGGGATTGTTGTGATGTCGATTTATTTCCTTTTATTCTGGAGCTGAATTATTTGATGCGGCTATACGTTGTTTGTTTGTCAATGTCTCTCGTTCCGTTGATTCCACTCATCCTGTTTCGTATTATTTACGCCTGGAGTTTTTTCTGCTAGGTTGTTTTGGACTTATTAAACTGAGTTTTTTTATCTATCAATTTTTAAGTAGGACAGTTTGTTCATCAATCTAACATGTCGATCAAAAACTGGATTGTAAGAAGTAATACAAGGACCGGATTGTACAAATTTTGCTAAAACGTTAAAACAAGCAAAATGCACATGCATTGTACCTCATTGATGTAACAGTAGCGCTGATTGGCTACAGCGTACAACATGAGATGTTTCGTCTCCTTGGAGCACGTGCAGCTCATTAAAGAATCGGTGCATTGTGCATACTGTTACAGGCCTAATTTGTTTAGGTATAATAAACAATTTATGGACCTGTAAGCGGGTTGATTTAAAGTTTCATTTACCCTTAGTGGCCATATTCCCCTCGGGCTCCCTAAATGTATATTTATTATTTTTAAATATGTGCTAAAAAACCTTGAAAATCACGCAACGCAAGTATCATGATAATTTATGTTGTAAATGTAACTATGCTTTAGTTTAAACAGTATTTTAGTCAAGGTGAATACCATATAGTACATACATAATATAAATGTACATGCATTGGGATTCGGAAACAAGTTAAAAATATAAATCCGTCTCCCTATGCTTTATCGTACATGGTCTTTAAGTATATGTTACAGTCCGTCGATGTCAACAGATTGGTCCAAACTCCAGTTGTCACTGTATACGTCAAATCAGACATGTTAGGTCCACCAAGAGTTAATCAACAGTAATCATTTAGAAGGCACTTGGCACAGGCAATCTAAAATAAACGGGCGAAGTACACAGGTAATACAAAATAAACAAGAGACCCTTCGGGCCTTAACGTCCATCTGGATTGACATTTGTAAACTTTGACCCTAGGGTCACGCCTTGAACAAACTTTGTTCTCCATGCTCTCAAGTTACTAAAAACCAATGCATTAAGCACTAGATTTTTGAAAGTTTCCCCCTTTCGGCCCCAAAGTGGCGCCCACTGGGGTCCGAGCCCCTTCATTTGAACCATTCTAAATTCCCTCCCCCCAGTGATGACTTCTGCCAAGTTTGGATGAAATTGGTCTAATAGTTTTGGACATGAAGTCAAAAGTGTGAATATTTAACTATTTGCTATAGTGTTAAACTTTGACCCCAGAATGGGTAACCTATTTTTGACACCAGAGTCAAGTCTTGAACAAACTTGGTTATCCATGCTTTCAAGTTACTACATACCAAAACATTAAACTCTAGGCTTTCTAGTTTATTAAAAGAAGATTTTTTTAAGTTTCGACAAATTTTCACCCTTTTGGGCCCCTAGTGGTGCCCCTGGGGGCCCAGACCCTTCATTTCAACAAATCTGAATTCCCGAGCCTTAGGGATACTTTCTACCAAGTTTGGATGAAATGGGTCCAGTGGTTTAGGAGGAGAAGTTGGAAATGTGAAAAGTTTACGACGGACGACGGACGGACGGACGACGGAATTTGTATGAGAAAGTCCACCTTGGACCTTTGGTCCAGATGGACTAAAAATCAAACTTGAAATCGAACGATCACGGGTGCCCGAGGAGCGTATAATAAATTTTTCTCAAAGTCATACTTTGCATTCAGAAAAGCACTATGGGGCTTACATTCTTTTTTCGGGGGAACATGCCCTTGAACACTAGCTTTGTGACAGCAATCGCTAGGCGGATGGGTGCGTATATTGCTTTATAATCTGCAGGCGCCTGTGACGATTACAAATCGAGGCAAAACGTGTTCGGGAAGAGTGCGTTTTCGTATGAAATCGGTATATTTCGTGCAATGAATATACATGTAATATGTTAAAGGAAGACAAACATTATTTTTTTATTTCTCTCGCCTTAAAGGTTGTTTTAGATGTGCTTTGCTAATACAGTAATCTAAATCTGGAAATAAAATATTTTTCAGTATAAACATGATTATAAAAAAGATATCCACCATTAACCACTGCCCCTATCCCCACTCCCATCATTACCTCACGAAAAAATCAAAACAAACAAACACACAAGAGAAACAAAAACAAAAACAAGCACATGCATGCATGTGCGTTAAAATATGATACCGATACAGGGTCAATGATCATATCACGGTTATAACTTTTCACGTGAGTTAACTCCTGTACTTCGTCACGTGATTTTACTATCATTTTGTACACACTTATCTTTATCACGTGATTTAAGTTCACTATATAGTTAGTCGGTGTCTATAAGGCCAGACACACAAGATTCCTTAAACAAGCACTAGTGCACGTAATATTGGTGAAATGTCGAGCTCTTTATTAAGTTTAGACAATGCAGTGTTTAGGCAATTCGCTTTTTACGCTGGAATTGTCATCTGTAAGACGATGGCCATGAGTCCTGTAACGGCGTTTCACAGACTCACCAAGAAAGTATGTATTGACTCAATTTATCTCTCGATCAGTCGATGTCAAATACTGGGCTAGGACAGTAACAATTGATTTTTAAAATAGCCTCTGTACGCTAACGGTCTGACCTCAATTATGAATCACTGAAAACATTTGGTTGTGTTACACTTTCAACGTTAATGTTGTATCTATCAGTTAATTTAAAGAATGATGTCTTGATATCATTGTCAAATGCTTTTGTTCATGTGTCGATGTTCTCCTTATTAAACTTGGAGCTCACGTGTGTCACAGTGTAAATACATACAAAATGCTACTTCTGTGTGTTTGTCTACGTGTATACACTTGTACTACTGACACACATATAAACCACCGAGGGGGGGTGTGTGTAAGGCTGCTAAATGTTTATCACTGGAAAAACAGTTTTATTAGACATGGTTATGTGCCATGAAACTCGGTAAAAAGGCCTTTTCTTTTGGTCATAGACACATTTTACGAGAAATTTTCCTGTCAAAAGCTGCCTTGTTTACATGATCTGAACGGTCTTTTTGTAAAATTTCTGCATATTCTGATCGATTTTCTTTTACAAAAAGGGGTGTCAAAAACAGTTTTTTTCATCACTAAACAGGGCAAACCTTTAAAACAATTAACCCTTTTTTCGTCACATTTCCTCTATTTCTAAGTTGTGTCTATGCGGGGGGACACTCGTGTATCTTTGCGGGGGCGGCATTTCTCTTTTCACCCTTATATTTTTGAAATATTTTTCGTTGGAATTCATTACATTTATTTAAACCCCGAGGAATGAAGAGGAGCAAGACATCAACATAGTTTGATCTAAGCTTCCATATTTATGTTGTAGCAACAGAATATTCTTATTTTGCATTTAAAGTAATTGACTTTTATATTTAAAGGAAGTTCTCTAGTACTTCAGATTAACGTGTATTATTTAGTTTATCTACGGGATATAAGTAGAGATGTTTTGTACTTGAATCGTACGGTCAGTTTTAATTACCAGTGTACATGAGCATACACAGCGAATGTGTATCGTATTTATATTGACACGGGTCATAGTGACCGCGTATAGGAAAGCTATGGGCTTATCACTATGTTTACAATTTTTTTTTAATGAAGATTCAAACAATCTAAGTACTAATGCCAGGTTTGGACACTTTCAAAGAACATATTCTGTAGATAAGTAAATGCTCTACTTTCTACAATCACTTCTTGGATTTCCGAAGTCATTGCAGGACTTGTTGACATTTGGATTCCCAAAGTCACGAGTCGCGTCTACATTCTGGATTTCCAGAATATGACGTCTTACTATAACTATTTTCAAATATTATATTGGTAAGCACACACGTAACTTTCTTTGGAACTCTTTTGAACAAAACTACTGTACATCTAATATTTGGAATCCGGATTAAAAATGTTCGTCAATTAGAATTTTCGTCTTTGTGATTATATCTTTATATCGATTCCCCTGAAGAGCTAAGTAATAATAAATCGTGTTATTATATTAACTTAAAATTCAAAATTATAAAATAGATACAAAATTAGAGTTTTGACACGCATTACTATCATCATATAATGTACTTAATGAGTGACAAAATTAAGTACTTATATGTTGATGCATTTCGACTCACTCTGATGGATATGCTGTGTATAGAAGTTCGTAATGTTCCAGTTTTAGTTAATAAATGCATATTTGGTTAATTTTTCTGTGTGCGTCCAACGTTTTTCTTATGTTTGCCAATGTCCATGGACTTACGGCTTTATGGTCTTGGTTTTTCAAGTTTATTACTATATTAACTGTTTTTACGTAACAGGTATTTATTAATCCAGAAGATTGCAAGGGGGCAAAACCTGTAAA
>JAUMGZ010134874.1:0-17068 GCA_032359645.1 Pododesmus macrochisma
GTGCGTGCGTGCGTGCGTGCGTGCGTGCGTGCGTGCGTGCGTGCCTGCGTGCCTGCCTGCCTGCCTGCGTGCGTGCGTGCGTGCGTGCGTGTGCGTGCGTGCTTTAGTGTGTTTATTATATTGATTCAAAAATTCACATAATAACCTGAAATGTATCGCGCACGTTTATTTTCTTATGTTTTCCATATTTTAAAAGAAAAGAATTATATATGTGTATGAATGTTTGGGTGCATGTGTGCGTGTATGTGCTTACATGTGTGAAAGTATGCCAATTGAACGAGGGAGTGTGTGTGCATGGCAGTGCTTGTGAAAGTACGATAAGGTGTATGGTTTTCAATAGATAAGAATTATTAACTTATGTTCATTATATCATTTGTATCTGTACATATGTTATGGCATGCTCTCCGTTACGGGGAAAATAAAGATAATAATAATAATAATATAATGATGTAAACATTTGAAAATAATCTTTAACATTAATTCATAACTCGACAAGCACATAATACAAAAGCGACCTTAAAATAATTACAACATATAGGGTCAACAATGAATGATCGACAGCCATGGCAAATCAGACAGGATCGATGGAGATATTAAGCTTTTTCATATACGTGAGTGGAAGATAGGGACATTCCACCCGAAGGGGTTAAAATTGGTGTTAAACCCGAGACTATTCCTTGACATAAACAACAAAATTCTCGTTGATGTATCCGAAAATCTACAAAGTTGAAGCGGAGACAGTGAATTGTTTACAAGAGGTCATCAATGCAGGTTCACATGGAAATGGAAAATAGGTGAGATATGGTATCGAGTAAATCAGAATTAGTAGATAAATGAAAATTACAAGTGAATTTGCCATCGGAGCTTTGCCAGACCCAGTGATGACCGTCACAGTGTTCGAATGCTTTTGAATTGTCTTTTAAACTTTTTATTTAGAGGCGCACAGTAAGGTTATTTGAATACAAAATGCGTACCTGACAGGGAAGTGACGTCACTAAAATACAGACAAGGGAAATTGATGACGATGTGGTAAAACACATTAAGCAGTACTAACTAACTGTCATTTATATATGTAATCAAACAGTTCGTAGCATCCACAAATGTTCCCTTGTAAAGACAAAGTTCAGAGATAGAGCATCCGCCTCGTGATCCGGTAGGCACGGGTTCGATTCCCGGTCGCTTTTTAAATTTAGACGTTAAAAGTAAGTAATAACCTCGCTCCATGCAAAGTGCTCAGCATTATTGGGTAGGAAGAAAACTGGTTGACTTGGTGTCAGGATAATGTGACCGAGTTAAGTATCATGTAAAATTAATGTATCTGCAGCGTGATATTTCAGTGAGTCAGCACTATAAAGTCGCCATTAGTACACACTGTCATAAGCAGACGGCGTCTCGACATGACCTAGAAATGAGTTGAAGGGACGTTAAACCCAAATGAAACAAACTAACAAACTGTGTACATGTAACTGTTTTAGTACATCGTTATTTCCGTTATATGCAGTGTTTTAGTTAACTTTGTGATTTTAATCATTTACATGGTATTATACAAGTTACACTGTCATGTATTATCATGTTTTGAGGTCAAGGTATTCCCACGGTTTTAAAAACATAGTAAAACGGAAATAAATGCGTAAATTATTCAAACGTATCAAAACGTATTAGGTATGGCTATGTAATGATGACTGTTCTCGCCATATGTATTTTGGACATGCTTAAAATTAACTTTGATTCATTGTCTTTCAATTTATTGGTATTGATAATTGTTCGAAGGAAAAGAATGATGTTTTTTATGATATTAAAAACCATACTTATAGCGGAATTTGCTTGCAGACATTTCAAAAGAAAAATGTATAAGTTGAAGCATCACCTTTGTGTCTGATATGTAGATAACTATATAATAACACGCAGTACAATAAGGTGACCAGCTATAATGTTACCACGAACATCTACCGCCACGATCGGTTTTTGGGGATAAATAGATTATATCTATATCAGCAAACTTGTAATGTTTCATCGTCCAGAATTGTTCCAGAGGTACATAAAGTAATCTCAGGTCTAAAGTTTACAGTTTAATGAAGTAACAGCAGACATAAATGGAGAATGTATTACATATTTTCATATAAAGTAATTCCACATGAAATTTAGTGTGGAATTACTTTATATGAACATGCACAGTTCCAAAGTAAAAAGGTCCGAAACGAGAAAGAATGGAGTGTCCAAAAAATCCGAAAAGGTCGAAAGAGTACCAAATGTCTCTCTAACGTATACAATAATATCATGCAAACACCCTCTCTTGCGTTAACAGAGCCAATCAAATATGTTAGATTACAACTTACGCTCACTTCATACATGTAGATATCTAATTTTTTGGTGGCCCGTTTCATCTGGCAAGTTTGTAATTCTGGAGTAGAAAACAAATGCGTATTTAAATATTGAAACAATTTCGGTTTGATATTAAACCGTGATTTTTTAAAAATTGATTCGGAGTCTGTTTTCTTGATTATTATTGGGATTTTCCAATGAAACGTTATCAACGCCACTGATAACATGCGTTATACAGGCATGAACTGTCAGTGACTGGACAACGTTTCCGGGATACAGCATCTCCATAGCTGCAGACTGGCCATCAATATTATTAATATTATTAATTTAACACCTGTTGTGTTCCACAGGAAATGTCAGTTTGAGAGTAATACAAACTTAATTGTATACCAGACCTTAAATGGGGGTTGGAAAACATAAATGTTTGTTTCATGTCCTAAAACTGTTTAGCCGAGTGTTGTTTTCTACATACAGTAGCTTGGTTTATAGCCTCACCGGCATGGTGTCTCATAGGTCTAGAGCGTTCGTTTCGTGTTGGTATGTTGGTTAAAGATTCCAAAAATAAAACATACTTGGCTATCTCCTCCCGAGTAACGTCTTTGTCATAGCTTTGGTGACGTCACTGACTTGCAACAAAGCAACATAATGTTAATAGAATCCTTTGATAAATGTTTCTTCATATATGACTGGCTAAACATGTACGAAGAACACACCTACACGTTAACATGTTGAAATAGAGAATAAACATGCCGTTACTAGGCCCCTGTGTAGCTTAAATTTATACGGTTTTATTTGTCTTGTATATAAGTATTTTGGAATCTGGTGAACAGTTTTGTTTGTTTGTTTCAGTGTTTGGTTGGAGTTAAGCGTCCCTTCATCCCATGTATAGGTCATATACAGACGGTGTCTGCTTGTAACAGTGCACACTTATGTCGAGTTTTTAGTGCTGTTTCACTGAAATATCACGCCAACGACACAATGATATGATACTACACTCGGTCACATTATCTTGATACCGAGACAACCAGTACGTCCCCACCCAGCAACGCTGAGCGCTAAACAGGGAGCGATACTATTGCCTAATTTTAACGTCATAAGTTTTGACGCGGCCGGGATTCGAACCTGCGCCTGAAATTCTAACACCAGCCTTCCAACACCAAGCGAATACTATAAATGGACACGCTCAATTCCCGAACGCGACACGCAACATCAGCGACATGATTTGATTTTGTTTGCCTTTATTTTGATGTGATGCAAACATTTTAATCTTTAGCAACGTAGCATTTCCATATTAACATTGACAAATGCATGAAATGCTGGGTGATTTTGACTGTCAAACTAATCGACTTGCTTCACAGCCAACGAGAATTATGCTTTAAGTTTGAAGAAAAAGAGTTATTGCAAGGTCTTTGAAATAAAAGGTCTCAGATCTGAGTGTCGTACAACTTTAACTCTTTGTGCATAAACGTGACTTTGAAAAACCAAACATTGAAATTGAAATGGAAATAACATTATGAGCAAAAATGATTTATTTTACATAGACACGGATAAAAAATAGACGACGCACAAGGGATTGGATATGAAACAGACTTTTAGAAAGCGATAGAACAGAGAAAAAACACGATTCAAATGTTTATTAGCGAAAAACGTTCAAGTAGCATAGCTGGACATTGAGGGGCCTATAACGTAAAAAGGAACATGAAGGTGAAGTATCGTGCATATATATTTATTACAATTTTACAAGTAAAATATAGAGAAAAATCATTTAGATAAATCTGTTATTTTCACTGGTGATATTCACCCGCGCCTAACCTTTCAAAATACTTGTATTACTGTCTGCAGTCTTTATGTATTATAAATTATTAAACATGTTATATTTTAAATGTTATTTCTTGTCAATTAAGTCAGAACTACTTTCTTTTCGGACTTACTAACGCAATCCGTAAAATGGATCTTATGACAAAAACTGATTCACGATTCTGTAAATTTGAAATGGTAAAAAAGAGCAAGGTGAAATGTAATAGACAAACAATTCACTGGGGTTTTTTTTATACTTTTTTAATATCGCATTTATTTCACGAGTGAGGGAGAACTCTGATATTTTCAGTAAGCACTAGTATCCTGATATCAGAATTCTGCCTCACTCGTGATATAAATTCGATATTCGAGAAAACAACATTGACTATCCTGTATATATATATATATATATATGGTGTGTGTAACGTTTTCTTTCTTAAAGTCAGTATTGCATATATATGAAGTGATCAGACCAAAGGTAAGTCATTTTAAACCGGTGTAACGCAAAATAACGATCTCCTCACAAAAGCTACCGGGGTAATTTTTTCACGTTACACCTGATATGTTGCAACAAATTGGTAAAAAGAAAATGTGTACTGTTACATGTAATTGTGAATCTATAATCTTTGTTACAAAAATGTAAAGATTGAAACGCTAAACTTCAAAAATGATCTTTAATCAACGTTCCCATCTCTACAAAACATACACTCATTACTTTGATTGAAGGGGACATAAGAACACACTATGAACAGATCTGGAGTCAGTTATGCAGGTCACTTCGATATAGATCTTCTACAATGTAGATTGATTTTGCGAAGATGACATTCTTCAATGAAAAAAGATTGCGATTTTATAGTGCAGTCTCACTGAAATTTCACGCCGTGTACACATTTCTTCTTCTTCTTCTTCTTCTCCTTCTTCTTCTTTTTCTTCTTCTTCTTCTTCTTCTTCTTCTTCTTCTTCTTCTTCTTCTTCTTCAGTACCGCCTAAACGAATCAAGGAATACTTTTTAGTCGTGCATCTTTTATTACATATCTGAGAAAAACACGCCATAGATCGCCGCCCCCTCCCTCACACACATTTTGAATTTCATTTTGGTCTGATATAAGTGTAACAGTTTTTAGTCCATCTGGACCGAAGGTCCAAAGTAGACTTTTCCCATACAAATCCTATCCGTCTTCGTCCGTTGTCCGTCGGCATTAACTTTTCACATTTCCGACTTCTTCTCTCAAACCACGGGACCAATTCTATCCAAACTTGGTAGGAAGTATCTCTAGGGGAAGGGGATTCAGATTTGTTCGAATGAAGGGTCTTGGCACCCAGGGGATGCCAATAGGGGGCCAAAAGGGGGATGTGGGAACATTCAAAAAATTTGATAAACTAAAAACCCTCGAGCTTAATGTTTTGGTGTGTAGTAACTTTAGGGCATGAAGAACCAAGTTTGTTCAAGGCGTGACCCTGGAGTCAAAAATAGATTACGCGTTTTGGGGTCAAAGTTCAACACTATGGCAAATGTGTAAAATTTCCCCCATTTTTGACTTCTAGACCAAAACTACTGGACGAATTTCATCCAGACTTGGTAGAAAGCATCCCTAGGGGAAGGGTGTTCAGGTTTGTTAAGATGATAAGGGTTTGATCCAAGGGGCGCCTTTTGGGGCCCCTAATGGGGACAAATTAACAAATTTTCAAAAATCTTCTTCTGATTAACTATTTGGCCTAGAGCATAATGCTTTGATATTTAGTAACTTCAGGGCACAGAGAACCAAATTTGTTCAAGGCGCGACCCAGGGGTCAAAATTAGGTTACGCGTTTTGGGTACACAGTTCAACACTATATATATGGCAAATATATATAGCCTTTACATTTTCAACTTCTTGACCTTAACCACTGGACCAATTTCATCCAAACTTGGTAGGAAATGTCACTAGGGGAAGGGGATTTAGATTCGTCCAAATAATGGGGCTTGGCCCCCAGGAGGCTTCACTAGGTGGCCAAAAGGGGAAAATTTGACAAAATTGAAAAAAACCTTCTGATAAACTAGAAGGCATATGGCTTAATACTTTGGTATTTAGTAATTTTAGGGCACGAAGAACCAAGTTTGTTCAATGTATGACCCTGGGGTCAAAATTAGGTTATACGGTTTGGGGTCAAAGTTCAACACTATATATATGGCAAATATGTTAACTCTTCACATTATCAGCTTCTTGACCTAACCTACTGGACCAATTTCATCCAAACTTGATAGGAAAAATCCATGGGGAAGGGGATTCAGATTTGTTTAAATGAAGAGGCTGGGCCCCCAGAGTGGTCAACTAGGGGGCAAAAACGGAGAAATTTGACAAAATTTTCACAATCTTCTTCAGATAAACTAGAAGGCCTAGAGCTTAATTTTTGGTATGTAGTAACTTTAGGGCATGAAGAACCAAGTTTTTTCAAGGCGTGACCCTGGGGTCACAAATGGATAACGCGTTTTGGGGTCAAAGTTCAACTCATTGGCAAATTCTAGTCCAAAACTATTGAACCAATTTCTTCCAGACTTGGTTGGAGGCATTCCTACGGGAATTTACATATGTTTATATGTTACTTTTTTTATTTCTGAACTTGTCTTAATAAAAGTCTACCATCCTCTTATAGGTTTCGATATTCATACAATAGAAACATGCCTTGAATCAAAAATTATTTATTTGTTTCACCTTTTTGCAGGTTAAAATAATGGCTATATACATATATGGTCTACTGCTATTTGTGCTTGTACATGCAAGTAAGTATTCAATTATTTCCAAACAATGTGGGAAATACGAAAAGCCAAGACGATATTTAATCTACATTTAATTGGTACATGTATATCAATTATGAAAGAAACCAGGTGTCCGCAAAGGGATTAAGCGTTGTCTGCTACATATATCATCCACCGTTTTGCTTCTTTGTCAATTGGTACATGTATACTTGTATGACAACCGTTTTACATAACGTCACTTCCAGAGGATTTTACTGATATTTTGACAAAAGACAAAAGGAAGGGAAGCGGCAACCGGAACGGGAAATTAAACATATCGTACGAAAGACAAAAGGAAACAAACAAAGAAACAGAACAGGATGAGACACAGGAACAAGAAAGCAAAACAGTAGAGATGGTATAATAGAAGTACGGGCCCAGTAAACAGCGTTACCGATTAATTACAGCAGAGATACCTAATGTAACATTATAACATTTTAAAATATAATCAAAAGAACTTGAACTTGAAACTTGGAAGTTCAAATTTGAGAAAGGCTGTAGTGAACTTAATCCATATTGTTTTACCTTCCAAACTTGATTTGTGTACATGGCCGTATACATTAAATTGATTTGCAATTGATATCAAAATCATTGATCAAAATTGCCCTACAATGTTTGTGTATTCAAATTTGCAACCTAATATAGTCTAATTTTGGAGTTTACCCAGTTATTTGTTTGCATTGAAAATTATCTTAATATAGGAAACATTAAATATCAACATGCTGATGTCATCGTTTTATTGTGCTTTTGGGGGTGTTTCCCTAAGGGGCCACCTTTTGGGCCCCGTAAACTATATTTGTCTATGTTATAACAGCTCTGAATTATGTTTTACTTAGGCATTCATGTACATGATGGGGATGCAGCGCTGGATCTGAACTAGCTGTTTCTTTCTCTTTGATATTATTACCCTATTCCTAAATAAGATATTAAACGTATATCTCTATCTTATGAAGGCTGACATTTTAAAGAATTGGCACGAACCGGCAACCATGCCGTTTTCAATTTTACCCATTCACTACATTACACAAAAAAAGTAATTTCATTTTATGTATTTCTTACCAAAACGATATTGGTATTTCTCAAGCATCAACAAATACCTGTTTACAAGGATGGACGTACCACGTAGATGTCTGTTACAAGACATACGATAAGCAGACGTGGGACAAGGCAAGCAGACGGTGCGCATTGATGGACTCTGGATCGCTCGTGCAGTTTCGCTCGTTAGCGCACCAGCGACAAGTTACAAGCGCTTTAGGAATCCATATGCATGAGTTGTATTGGATTGGACTAACATTTCGGGTAATGGTTAAATATAAACTATTGTATGTATGGCATTGTCATTGGCTTTCGTACCGCACGTCCCTCTTTCTGTTACATTTTTGGAGACATAGTTTGTGTATAAATTAAGAATATATACAGTAGTGGATGATTTTTTTTTAAACGTTGCTCTTATAGCTCATGTATATTGAAAATGTTAACACCCTATTATGAAATCTTTCCGTAAATTTAATTTTAAAGATTTATCTATTATTTAGTATCAACGGGTAATCAAGAAAGTAGTAAATATGACAAACCATGACACTATTCAATAGCTGTAAGTCTACTGACATGGGTAAACAAAAGGAAACCGGTGTATGCACACAGAAAAAAGTACCCCAAAACACAGTTGTAGGAAACATCATGAACTTCAATTCAAAAATTAGAAGCGAAACAAGGTGCTCGATATTGAGTAAACGTTGCCTGCTACGTGTACCCGTGTCATCCGCCGCGATGCTTCCGTGTCATTCCGGTATTTGACAACCCTTTCCTAGGTAAATAAAGAAATATATGGCATCGAGAATCGTCCACTAATATATTGACGCAAGAGCAAAGGAGAAAAACGGTTGACAAGATAAGAATAGAAGCAGCAGTAGTATCATGAAAGTTTTCATCTGATTCTTTTCAAACGTTGTCTGGTTGCATATATCGGTATTGAAAATTCACACCTCCTATTTCGTAGCACTTAATAAATGTAAATTTGAAGAAGATTGTTTTCGGATGACTATTTAATGTCATGTTAATTATATCGCAAAGGTAATATAAATGTCAACTGCATTGCTTTGATGTGATGATTTGCACTTTATATACAAACATTCTGGAACTATATTTTGCAACGAAACGGTTGACAATTTTAGTGTTAGCAAATAGACGCTGTTGACATTGAATATAAATATAACTACTATATCTTGGTGTCGGGGAGGGGGTAGACAGGTCATATTGTCACTTCTGATTAGGAGTTAAAACCTATGACCGCATACTACAGCAAATATGGCACTATAATATAAGAAAAGAAAAAACATTTGTCACCCTATATAGCTAGTCGAAAGCCAAGGTTGACAATCTTCGAAGGATAGTATTACACAATTTCTCTCAATATATTTCAATATACTAAATGTCATTGTATGGAAACTCACACGGCTAAGCAGTAAACATGCTTCTATTTTTTTCAAACTGAGGTTGACATGACGGAAGGTCAAACATTCCCCCAAACAATCAGACTCCTAGTAAATTACACGACATATCATAATGTAAAATATGAATACTGACATGCTATCGTGCTTTATCACATATACATTGTACATATATATTACAAGAGTCGTACACTGCTGGATAGGTACAGGGAGTGTGTGGCAATGCCCCTCCCAAGAAAATGTGTCATTTTTCTTATTTTCTTTGACAAAATTCTCGGCAACTACATTTTGCATATGTTTGCAGCAAAAATTATTTTTTACCCCGGTTTTCTTCAAGGCAACTGCCCTGGTTACATCCTCTAAAATTGCAAATCGGATATTTCAGTTTATTTTCAAGATCAATCTTAGTTGACAACAGAAATTATTGCGTTTTTATTTGTTGAAAATGAAAAAATCACCACCATCAATTACATCGAATATTATCCTCTTGTTTTCTAGACGTCACCATGGAGATGGCTAAATGGAACCGCTACACAATATATGGACTTTTTAACGTATGGGCCACACGGTATGGTACTTAAACAATCACAAGACTTAGTGTGACACGTGTATGTGTACACATACATTTATGTAACCATTAGAAAATGTATATAGAAGAAACATAAGTATTTGCTGTCCGTCTCTCTGCTCCGGATGTCATTCTTCCTAAATGGAGATGCAGTGTGTGTGTGTGTGTGTGTGTGTGTGTGTGTGTGTGTGTGTGTGTGTGCATTCGTCCGTGCGTGCGTGTTTAAAGTACTTCTGTTGTGCTACTTTCTGAAAAATGAAACACACATTTTCTGAAATATTACATTTAACTATAACATTGGGCATTACAAAAATGTGTAACTAATGAATTGTAAATTTAAATACTTTACCCGTCAGAAGATCTCTTAAACATATCTTTATATTATTCAAACATAACAATATATTCGGACTAATTTTCTCTGATTTTTGGATTTGCAGATATTCAGAATGATAGCATGGGTGTTTGTGTGGCGATCGGAAATAGTCACTGGACCAGGAGATGTTGTGATGAACCTCTTAAGTTTATTTGTCAATCTGAAACTTTCCGTAAGTTTACTCATCTACATGGACAACAAATTGCCTTCAACACACTCACGGGGCCGCGGTGACCTAGTGGTTAAAGTCGCCGACTTGTAATCATAAGGCCTTTCACCTCCTAGTTCGATCCCCTCTGGGGCGTGCTTGTGTGAGAAAGTTGCCTATGACTTGCCGTAGGTCGGTGGTTTACTCCGGGTACTCCGGTTTCCTCCACCAGTAAAACTGGCACGTCCGATAATGACCTTAGCTGTTGATCGGACAATAAGCCCTTAATACAAACAAACAAACACAAATTCAACACACCACGCATGCATACGAGCGCCTACACTATACTTGATAAAAATTTAATTTCCGTTGTAAACATTGACTTAAGGATCATGCATATCAAATATGAAAGTAATCAGAGCATCGGTTTTTGAAAAGATTTTTTAAAAAATTCAAAACAGGAATTTTTAAACGTATTTCTCTGAACACGTGTTTCGGACAAACCAGTTCTCACCAGCAAAGGTGACGCTATAACATATATAGAATTAATGTTAATCTAAAGCATGAAATGTTCATCAATTAAGGTCCCTGTTAAGTGAGAATTTATTTAATTAGGGCTTAACGTCACTTCCAGAGTATTTCACCGATATTGTGACAAAAGACCAAAGGAGGTAAACCAAAAGATAGGACAGAGAGAGAAGGGGCGACAGGAACGGGAAATGAAAGTAATAGAGATCGTCCAGAAAGAAGGATGAGCCAATACAACGGCGTTTCCGCCTACTTTTCTAACGAACGTTACATGGGGATCTTTATCGTGCCAGGGGGTTAAAATTGCTGTACACGGGACCGCCAGTTTAGCGTCCCCTCCGATGGACGTGCAGATCTTTGTCTGGTCTGTTGGCAATATACTAGCGGAAAAAAGAAACTGTGCATGCTGAGAATTGTTATAGAACATGTATTACCAACTGTATATACATGAAAATTCACACGCATGACCGAGTATGACACATGTACACTATCCGTGTGTCATTGACAGTTTTTCCCGTGCAATTTGCTCTCTATAGGCGTAGACCAGTTTGCACGTTTTACTCGTCCAGCAATCCAATTCGACAATGAAATTTTTTTTTTTAACTGTTGGGTCACTCTGTTGAGACCAGTGAAAATAAAAACAGCATAATAACGTTAATGCTATGCCGAGGCTAAATGAAAATGACCGCCTCCGGATTATTGGTATGCTTCAAGCTGGTATGGGCCAAGCCGTTGTCTTCACAATCCGGGATTTGTGAAGACGACATCAACAGTTTGGCTACGTCGACGATCGACCTCGTGCGGGACGTCCACGTGTGACGTCACGTCAACAGGACAACCATATTCGGCTTGTCCATTTGAGAAATCGCTTCCAAACGGCAAGTTTGACTGCACGGACACTCCCTGGGTTGCTACCAATAAGCCCAAGATCTGTACGGAACCGATAGCGTGAACGAGCTATCCGTCCGCGACGTCCTGCAATCCGCACAGTTCTTCTGCCACGTCATCGTGTAGCACGTCTGGACTGGTGCAGAAGACATCTGCGATTTACTTGACGGGATTTGGCGCGCATTTTGTTAACGAACGAGTCGCGAGCTACCTGGATAGTATTGATCGACGGCCGTTCCAGAGTATATGTACTCATTCGTGACTATCATATCCAGATACATGGTTTATTATAGTTTTTTTCATATAATACTCCTTCACTGTATTTTGTTTACTGTATTTACTAGTCAATATATAGGTCATATACGTGATAAATTTATAACAGCACCCGGTACTGTTCGCTGCAGAGTGGTATTAGAAGATATAGACGCTAACCAGTCACAAAAGATACTAGTGCAACTCTTCTGTTTTTGCCATTATTTATCCTTGCTTTAGTTTGTATTTTATATCTATTATACAGTTCGTCAATAAGGTATGTTTGTATTCTGTTTGCACTTATTTCGGTCCACAATCCTCGCACTGCATGGCGTCATTATTGAATTTAAAATTACTTAACTTTCATTTATTCAACTGAATTGTCCTGTTTATAAAAATATACTTCAATAGAAATATATCTACATTTCTTGTATGCATACAAGTACATTAAAGTCTGTTTTCGAACTTGTTTGTGTATAATGTGATATGTACAGGCATTGTGCAATGCAGGAGTAATGTTATATGTATCACTGTATGGTACCCGCTTTGGACCCTGAGGTTTGGTAACTGCGTCCGCTTTCGTTTTCATATACACAATAATTTACTACGCTTCGAACTGGAAATCTATTACCGCTGTCATTAAATGTTACAGTTTTAAAAAGAAATATCACACCCTGGGAATTAATACATTCTTATTTATGCAAAGTCCTTCATATAGAGTGAGGAACCAGTGTATTTTGTGCTAAACATGGTATAACTGTGTGAACGTTTTGCATTTGGTACCGGGGTTTGGTAACATACTAAAAATTTGGAAGATTCGGTTTGGTATCGTAGTGATTTCAAATGATTTGTTAACTTTTTACATTTTTGACTTCGTGTCCAAAACTACTGGACTCATTTTATCCAAACTTGGTATAAGTCATCTCTTGAGAAGGGAGAGCAGATTTGTTCAAATGAAAGGGCTCGGCCCCAATAGGGGACCACTTTGGGGGTCAAAAGGGAGAAAATTTGACAAATTTCAAAAGTCTACTTCTTATAAACTAGAAGGCATAGAGCCTTATAATTTGGTATATAGTAACTTTAGGGCCCTGGGTTACGCATTGTTGGGTCAAAGCACAACACTGAATTTATAATGAATATGTTAACTAATCACATTTTAGACTTATTTTCACCACTACTATACACATTTCATACACACTTGGAAGAATGCATACGTACTAGAAGGGAGTTAAAATGTGTTCAAATGATGGGGCTCTGCCCCTAGGGGGCTCCCTTTTGGGGCCCAAATGTGGAAATGTGTACAAAGTTCAAAAGTCTTCTTATAAACTAAAAAGCATAGTGCTTAATGGTAAGGTACTTATTTAATTCTGGAGCCTGGAGAAATTAATAGGCTTATTTCAACCAGATGGGCGTAAAGGCTAAATGGGCCTCTTGTTTATTTGTTGACACATGATTCTACACAATTGTCTACGTTAAAAAACGCATATTTGACAGAGTTTAACTGTCCACTATAACTATTATTTATTATCAAGATCAAGTCATCTTCTTGTGTTGACAATATCTTGGTTTCATCGCAACCATGGTATTGTCTATCAGGTAGGTCTGCATGAATCTTGATTTAGGTTGATTGGGAGCAGATGCATCTCCGTATTCCTTTTCTGCTTTACTCTAACCGGCGGTGGCACATCAAACTCGTGATTTCTGGAAAAGAAATTCTTACTTTCATGTAATTCGCATACGATTAAGAATTTTTGTTTATATTTTTTTCTTAATCGTTTTTAAAACAACTCTTTATATGTTCGTATTTTTTCATAATGCGCAAGAAAAATGTTACCCAGTGAAATATTACTTCACCTGCAGGCAAAAAAGAGAGTGCCGTTCTCTCCTGCTTCATCGTATAGTGATGATTCATATACATGTAGTATATCGTGGTATTTGTTATGTACTTGACAATAAGTTATGACAAATATAAAAAGAGCTATTTGAACTTAAAAACGTTTTATTTTTGTAACTTAAATTATAACATTGTTAAGTCAAGTCGCGCAAAATACCAGTACAGTTGTTCATGAATGAGTTTATATTTTTAATATTAAAATGAACGTCCTTGGTGAACCGGAAATACCTTTTACTTTTTTCTTATTTAGATGTGCAACTGAATATCATTCTCAAGATTTATTCAAACAGTTCGGTCAGAACTATTATATTTTTACTCCAAAATATGTCCACAAGCCTTATCGTATACTGGATTCGATTATCACTTATTACGCGCAAATGAATTAAAAGGGCAACAATGCTGCTACCAAACTTTAATGCCCTTTGAATTTCGTAATGCGATACTTTGCACATCTCAATCATTGCTAGAAATGTGTATTATGGTTTCTATGTTTTTAAACACATGTGTTGTGTAAGTATCAAATGCTGTTTCTTTTAAATAATAACTATCATGATTCCTTTTGTTTTTAACTTTCGCATCATAAGAACATATGCGCTAACCATAAATGGAACTCAGCCGTACAATCGAGTTAAATTAGAAGTATAACGGACCGGGATACTACCACAAACCAAACACGTATACAACAGAAGGGATACCACACAGCATGCTAATATATATTCAATATGTTTTTAATCTCAACACTTGGAGGTCCCCCAGCGTATAATAGTATAATAGCTAAGGACTATATAAAAAGATATACGACACTTTTTAACGTTACTTAATTTTAAAATAACCCAGCTGTAGGCGCAAACTGCTGTGAATTCCATATTTTAGTGGTTAAAACGTGTGAAATCAACATTAAAAGGATTTTTTCTGAATTTAACACACTCTTTATATTGAGATATAACATAAGATGACATGTTAATATTAATTGTAAAAAGAAAAAATAAACATACCCCAATTATTTTTTACATTACTCGTCTCAATCCAGACAAAACCTCTTCATACATGTCCCGGAAACACGTACCAAACCACCTTGTCCAGAGCGAGGACCATACAATGTGTACAGGCATTACCACAGAGACTGATTTATGAGCAAGATCTGGGGTTCGGGACGGGTGGTCTCACACAGAGTTTTGGCTCCTTCCTCATTCTAAAAGCAAAATGCTGCTGGGAAATAATCACTTATGTTACTAAGCCACCAGTAGAAATAACAACCGAGGTCCAAAAATACAAAATTAGAAATTTAAACGGGCCACCAATTAGTATAATATCTATAAGAAACAAAAAAAATCGCGGAACATCAAAATGAAAGACAGAGCAACCAGCAATAGTCATATAAAACAACTCAGCACAAGGGTAAACGGAATTAAAAGACTTCACAACAGTCCTCGAGACCAGTTTTTCCTGTCGTTGAGGTTAACTGGTTAATGAGACCTTAACCGTAAAGCATGTAACATTAAACTTATATAACATAAAAGGTATCACACCATGCCTTATATAGCCATAAAACAGTCAGGAGATCTGTCAATTATGATTAGTCTGTAAGAACAATTAGATGAAGACGTGTTCCCATGCATGTAACATATATTTGATAACACCAATATGTACTAAGACAACGTCTACTCATAAAGTAATGTCTCTACATGTAAATGGTTGTTTAACATTTAATTGGTTTACATTTTTAGTTTCTGTGTTGGTAGCTTTAAAATGCTCCGCAGATGTCATCGGCTATTGCGTGTTATTAACACAAAATATGCTATGATAGGACAAGCAACAGGCATGGAAATCAATAAGAAAGGTAATAACACTTGCTTATTTTTTAAAATAGTGAAACAAATTGAAAATGGAATATATTTTATAGATGTTATACAACAAAACAAGAAAAATGGAATCCTAAGAACGGACAACAGCGACAAAACCAATAACAGCATCATTACATAATTCAGCGCCAGAATAAAAATAAGTATTATTTCGAATACCGACATCGGACGGTCACCAAGCACGGGTGGTGTGGTTAAATGTTTAATAATGCGTCAACATGCCGCACTCCCGCATGAAACATATCGACTAAATTAAGACATACATTTAAAAATTAAATAAAACACTTCATGGCGCTGTCAAATTTGAACAATGAACCAGTCACATCAAATGCCAATTAAAGTCTAAACAAGGACAATGTGTTAAAATATTTACAAATTGGCAAATCGAAACACGACAGTTGGACGTAGAAAAGCAATAAAAACCAGGTAACACTTACTAAAATATGGCTGCTTATACAGTCCATACATAGTTAAATGAGGGGAGGCACTGATAAAACAAGTTATATAGAGTGCACCAAACAAAACCAACTAAAACTGCTGGTTTAATACAGAAAGAACGGGACCCGACTAAGAACAACAACTCAAGAAACGTATCAAGGGAACTTTAAAGGTTGAGTTTACTATTACTTCAGTGTGAGCTCAGAGATAACAAACAAAGCGAAGTCTAACTAACTACCAGAAGGTCTGGTTTACGGATTAAGCATTATATATATATATAGGTTCCCCAACGAGTTACGATTGGATATCAGGTTTTATCGAACTCGAGTTAAGTTGATTTTTTAGATTTTACAAAGAACCGAGGCTTGCCGAGGGTTTTTTAAATATAAAAATTAACTAACGACCGTTTTCAACCAAATCAACCAAACAATAGGCATATCAGAATTAATATCAGTGATGGTGAAAAGGTTGCATTTCTTCTCTTAGTAACACTAGGCACTCATTTGCGAACGATTTCTGTAATATTAAGTCGGGAAATTTAGGTTTTAGGTGAAAAGATGTAATTCTCTTATCAATAACTTTATTATAATATTTTTATACTTAATTAACTTATATAGTAGATTCGACATACTAATACTTGTACTTGAGCTTCGTTTTTAACATTTTACATACTACTAACAATGTTGATGATTATAATTATTATTATATTAGGGTTTAACGTCACGTCCAGAATATTTCACCGATATAGCGACAAAAGACCATAGGAGAAAAA